>BSQZ01000048.1:725000-780000 GCA_033239005.1 Lamellibrachia satsuma | reverse complement strand
CTACGTTCAGCAAAGCCTCGTGCAGCAACCTTCGCCTACGTTCAACACACCCCAGTGCAGCATCCCTCCCCTACGTTCAACACATCCTACTGCAGCATTCTTCCCCTACGTTCAACACACTCTAGTGCAGCATCCTTCCCCTACGTTTAACACATTCTAGTGCAGCATCCTTCCCCTACGTTCAACACATTCTAGTGCAGCATCCTTACCCTACGTTCAATACACTCTAGTGCAGCATCCTTCGCCTACGTTCAGCATAGCCTCGTGCAGCATCCTTCCCCTACGTTCAACCCACTCTAGTGCAGCATCCTTCCCCTACGTTCAACACACCCTCGTGCAGCATCCTCCCCCTACGTTCAACACACCACAGTGCAACATTCTTCCCCAACTTTGAACACACCCTAGTGCAGCATTCTTCCCCTACTTTCAACACACCCTAATGCAGCATCCTCCCCCTACGTTCAACACACCCTATTGCAACATTCTTTCCCTACGTTCAACACTCTAGTGCAGCATTCTTCCCCTACGTTCAACACACCCTATTGCAACATTCTTCCCCTACGTTCAGCACACCCTAGTGCAGCATTCTTCCCATACGTTCAACACACTAGTGCAGCATTCTTCCCCTATGTTCAGCACACCCTAGTGCAGCAGTCTTCACCTACGTTCAACACACACTAGTGCAGCATTCTTCCCCTACGTTCAGATATCCAGCTACATATCGCAATAAATATGTTCTTGATGTCTGATATAGATTTGTTTATCGTTGAGTCTTCGAACAAGTGTCCTATATTTGGCAACCGACACTACGTTTAGAACACTCTAGTACAGCAACCAAGTTGGAAGGAAACAAGTTTGTTTCTAATTTTCACACGAAATTACACAAATCAACCCAGTTTACATTGAACAGATCAAGGAAATCAATAACACGGATGTTTATTCAGGATTATATAAAGCAGCAAAAATGCCCATCCTCCGGACGGTATAACTTGGCAGTGACCAAATTTCAGGATAAACAACATTTTTACAGAAATGTCCATCTATGCCTTGGTACATGGTGCTGCCTATCAACCTTTCGAAATTGCAACGTTTTGCCCTGATATTAACTTGGGACAAGAAAAGACGCATGACGTCGTCAAAAAATCAATTTGGCCACTGTAGTTTTATTTACAAACGTTGAAAACACTTCTGTATTGTTTTGGAGTGGTGGTGTTTAGGATTGGAGTGGTGGTGTTTTGGAGTGGTGGTGTCTTGGAGTGGTAGTGTTTTTGAGTGATGGTGTTTTGGAGTGGTGGTGTTTTTTGAGTGATGGTGTTTTGGAGTGGTGGTGTTTTGGAGTGGCAGTGTTTTGAACTTACAACATCGGAACACGACACTCAGCTTAATAAGGAATCTCAGATAGCGCGGCACAGCGACAGTTTGTTCAACGACACACCGATAACACTTGTGCCCCTTGAATGAAGCCTTCTTATCTTTGTCCCACCTCATTTGATTAACTCTGCAAATGATACACCGTTTAGTGTGACAACGTTACACGACAGCCTGCTGACAAGTGTCATTGGCACAATGCAGCATAGACCCGTGGTGTACTATTGGATTCGTGCTATGATTGCATCCGACTGGTGGAAAACAACATAATACAACAGAGAGGTAGATTATTGTCCACGATTGTTGTTAACATGTATAAGTAAAGAGCTAAAAAAATGGTGGAAAAAAGCAGCATATAGACGGTTGTAATGTTTGGTTTTTCCGCACTAGAACAACAATAAATTGACAGTTTCACGCAATTGGATAAAAAAAAAACCTCAATGTGTTGGTGGACATAGTGTGCGATCAGAGTACACTTCCCCAACAACAAAATGGTAAGTTAGTTGCACGAAAGTCGATTGTTTACTCAATACCGCAATAATTATCCCAGGATTCCAGGGAAACATGATAATGGTTGTGAATACAGAAACACACCCGAAATAGTCCCAACATGGATGCGTCCAGTGCACGATCTGGATGGATCACAAACACACGTTAACTAGAATTTGCTGTGTCAAATGTTGGAGCTCTTGACTGTTGGTTGCCACAAATCAGTGCATGACTGATAATGTTATAGCTGCTGCTGATGGCGCCAACTACTAACAAATAATAGCATATGTTAATTAGAGCGCATACAAAATGAATTATACAAATACATACATATGTATGTACGTACATACACGCGCACATGCGCACACGCGCACGCAAATTATCAACAAAGTAAACGTTATCAACAATGAAACCGTACAGTTTTGATCGCTAGGCGGCGCCACAAATATTGAAGCACCACAGCTTTAAAACGTTTCCGGCGACAATATATTATAGAGGGGGGTGTGGCACTGGGAGGTGGGAAGTTGATCCTAAAAATAGTCGTGGGACGTGGGAGGTTGACCTCAAAAATAGGTGGGAGCCGGGAGGTGGAATTGGTGGGAGTTGGACTCCTAAAATTGGTGGGAGGTTGGCCCAAAAGCAGGTGGGAGATGAGAGGATGCCACACCATGTCATGATTGCATACATACACCATACATCCATAGTGTGGCCATTGTCGTCGAGTAGCTGAATTTATAAAGGTAAAACGGAACATTTAATAGAAGGTTTCTGAGACAGGGTATTGGGTCGAAAACTCGACATCTCGGTTTTGGCGGTGCTTCCGCATAGGCTGAGGCGTAGGATGCTTAAGTGGGACACATATAATGGACGGATATTATGTTGCTGATTATTACAACTAAAGAAAGAGCATCGTTGTATCCATGTTCGAGGACAAGTATATCTCATGGGAAGGGCGTCAGGTGGAAAGTTGATATATGCAATAATTTGCCAACAAACCGGCAACAGTTTCTGCGGATTGATGCAATCAAGATAGAGTTGTTTGCATTCATGACAAAGCACATCACACATAAGGTAGCCATCAACAACGCTCCCATAAAAATGTCTGACGAATTGTAGTTATTCAGTTTCAGTCTCAGAGGCCTCCAAACAACGTAGCAGAACTATTCAGTCTCAGTGACCGCCCCTCAAACAATTGGCTCACGAAGCGGAACACTTTTTTCATATGTACATTATACGGATCAATGTCACTATCACTATGATGATATTATGAAAGTTACGGGATCACAAAGAAATACCTCAGACCAATCCCACAAAATCAAACATTTTGAATTCAAAGTTGATTTTAGTCAGGTTCATTGAGGAAAGAGCTGAAATTCAGTCTAGATAAATAATTTTGTTTATTAAAATGATCTATGTAAGAATTAATTCGTTCGTGATATTCAAGATACAACGAATGTGATGTTCATTCGCGTCTCAGTAACGTACGACAGCAAATAATGTTGAAAACATAAAGTGGTGAGCACTAGTGTAAGTCAAAAAACATATTTTATATATCATACTTGAAATGATTCCTCATACACTAGATTATATATTTGGCAAGCACGCGAACACACCAACACCGTCGTGTTACGGACGAATCACCGACTAACCTTTATATTTAAAGAAGAAGAGTGACACTGTTGTGTTAATGATTCCATTGAAGAGTGACACTGTAGTGTTAATGATTTCAGTTATAATGATACCACATGTTTATTTGACTAGTAGCTTAATGTTGGCACATTAAGTTAATTTTAATCCTGATTGGTGGAGATGTCATGCATTGTCCAGTGGTGTTGTCTGCTAGCGGTGCTGCCGCCTGGCGACCACGGAGAGAGAAATTGTCGGGGAGTGGACATAATAAAGTTTTTGATAATACAAATGTTTAAGTCAGTAAGTACGATTCAAAAGATTAGAACAGTTTGTCTGATGTTTTAACACAAAAATATACTTACAAAGGTTACACAAACGAGCTAGCAGGTCGTAGTGGATACTAAGTAGACGTTAATGTTCATAAAGACAATTTGAAATGAGACGAACAAAAAATCAAATCGAAACTATGATGTTGATTACGATAGGCATTTTATACTCTCTAAGAGTTTGCGGATGAATAATTGCTCGTAACATAAGTGCCTTGGCCAAACGTCTGCTTGTTCTTCGCGCAATTCGCCATTTACAACATCTCGCATTCGGTTCAAGACGTTTCCGGGTATTGGTTGCAGTGTCAGTGTCATTCGGTTATATACATTTTTTTGGAGAATCAGACAACTATCCAATCCTCTGGACCGATGCCACAGCCCAGATCTCTTTGAGAATCAGACAACTATCCAGTCCTCTGGACCGATGCCAGAGCCCAGATCTCTTTGAGAATCAGACAACTATCCAGTCCTCTGGAACGATGCCAGAGCCCAGATCTCTTTGAGAATCAGACAACTATCCAATCCTCTGGAACGATGCAGAGCCCAGATCTCTTTAAGAATCAGACAACTATCCAGTCCTCTGGACCGATGCCAGAGCCCAGATCTCTTTGAGAATCAGACAACTATCCAGTCCTCTGGAACGATGCCAGAGCCCAGATCTCTTTGAGAATCAGACAACTATCCAGTCCTCTGGACCGATGCCAGAGCCCAGATCTTTTTGCAGATTGCTCACATCCATTGAATGTTGTTTTCACCGTCTTTTTGATCATGTCAGCTGTTATTCTGTCCATGCAAAATGTCTTGTTATTTTTAAGGCAATGACCTTCACCACTTCCTCCGTGACAACCTCTGCATCTTTTGGAAGAACGGTCTATGGGTTGAAGATTGGCGAGATAAAATCATTCAAATGTGTTTCTAACGCCAGGGGGCAAACACTGAGGATCACAATACTTGGTAGAAAGGAATTTCTTACACTGTGTGAAGTGATCGTATATGGAAAAGTATGTATTAGTTGTATTTCTACGTTGTGAAGTAACTGTATTGATACTCGCTTCGCCACTTAAAGATGAGTGACCAGAATATAAACCAAACGTGCTTTCTGTTGAAATGTATATCATTGGATACAAACCCCTTGGTACAATATTTATTTCAAATTATGTTATCATGTTCATCATGTCGATTTCTTTTTAGTCCAATTGTTCAAATGGTTTTTGAAAAGAAATCATCTAAAACTCCCCTAATGCCCCATTTCTGCATACAGCAAACATCGATTTTGACATGTATTTTGATAGTTTGTAAAGTTGGTTGTGTTTGTTTTAAAAGTGGGGAGGTTACCCTGGCTGTATTGGGTTATGACCGCAGACGTAGCAAATTGATGTGTTGTGTATTAAACATTTCGGACAGGGATTTCATTACTTTTGAAACAATGTTATTTCTTATCTCTGAAGGTCGAACAGTGTTATCTCTATCCAGTGGAATTTCAAGCTAATTTATTTGCACATACACGCACGCACGCGTGCAAGCTCGCACGCACACACACACACACGCACACACACACGGGCACACACGCACATACCATCGCTCACGAGAACACACAAACATATGCACGCACGCACACACGCACACCTATGCACTGCTACCTCTGTATATATGTTTTATATATGCATGTTCGACGTGTGCTTGCACGTTCGTAAATGCCTTGATGTGTGTCTGATGCAACCTATTCGCAGCACTGATGGAGAAAAACCTGGCCCTTAAAGGGATTGCGTCACAGTCGTCAATATACGGTACTAACTCTGCTCAGACGGCTATAGATGGCAATGCAGGTGGTAATTTACACACGAACAGCTGTACCCACACAGGCTTTGACAATAATCCTTGGTGGATGGTTACTTTCAAGAAAAAAATTTTGGTAGATAAATTATAGCAAATCGCGCTGATTGTTGTGGTAAGTAGTTAAATCGTTTTAATCGCGATCTTTCTTTTCCCAGCATTGAAACCAAACATACCAGCTATGCTTACAATACACGAACTAATAGTAAAACCGACATGCATCTGATATGGGCAATGATTGACATGTAGTTTGTAATCTTAAATTTCGCATCGAGATACATTTTTATCAGGTCATCGCCTGAAGGGTTTCAACATTGTCGTTGGTCCATATTATTGACAATATGTGAAGTGTGGATCGTCGTGCAATAACATGAAGATTGGAGAGATAAAATCATTCAAATGTGCTCCTAACGCCAGGGGGCAAATACTGAAGATCACAATATTTGGTAAAAAGGAATTTGTTACACTGTGCGAAGTGTTCGTATATAGAAACGATATGATTTTGTTGTAGTTCTTCGCTCTTATGTTGCTACATAGATATTTACTTATCGACAACTAAACATAATATACGTCTATTTTTGGTCTGTTTACATTTCGATAACTGGCTATAGGCGCTTTGGCGCAATGAGACGTTGGAAATATTTTCTAAAAAGGTAATTCATGTTACGCGGTATCAGGTCCAAAATACTTTCCAAAGCACAACCACACTGCAATTACTGCGCGTAGACTATTTATCGATATACCTGTATCCACAACTGTCTATTGGTAGCTAATCATTTACAATGCATTTTGAACTGAGGAAATGTGGAATGAACATCAGTTGCCCAAAATGTTCGGTAGAGCACAAAATTGTTCCGTTGTTCTCGATTGAAAGTTCGACTGCGCAAACGTGTCCGTTCTATATATTCAGATCAATGTTCTTTCTACTGCACAGTTTGGACGCACTACAAATGGCATACGCATTGAGAGGTAGCAGCGACTGCGCATGCTGTATGTTTGTGGGCAGGTGTCTAGTACACTGCGTTCTGTACGCAAGGTAGACACCTCGAAAACGAATGACAACGACAAGGTAGACACCTCGACAACGAATGACAATGACAAGGTAGACACCTCGACAACGAATGAAAATGACAAGGTAGACACCTCGACAACGAATGACAATGACAAGGTAGACACCTCGACAGCGAACGACAATGACAAGGTAGACGCGTCGACAACGAAAGACAATGACAAGGTAGACACCTCGACAACGAATGAAAATGACAAGATAGACACCTCGACAACGAATGACAATGATAAGGTAGACACCTCGACAAGGAACGACAATGACAAGGTAGACACCTCGACAACGAATGAAAATGACAAGGTAGACACCTCGACAGCGAACGACAATGACAAGGTAGACACCTCGACAACGAATGACTATGACAAGGTAGACACCTCGACAACGAACGACAATGCCTATGCCGCAGAGCATCTTGGCCGGGGGAAGATTTTTTTACGCCAGGAAGAAGATACCCTAGCGTATCTCCCCCATCCTGGATATGATGCCCCTCTTTACAACACGGCTGACTGTGGGGTGACGGCTATTGTTGCTGCAATAAAAGTGTTGGCACAGCGCCGCGACTTTAACGTTGATGTGAAAAAGTGTAGAGAGAACACGACAGTCTGTTTACAGAAGGGAGACATATCTGCCGTCTCCTGGCGCAAAGATATTGCCTTATGAAAATGGTCTGTACCTGTCGGGGATTTCCCGCTGGTAAGAATTGCGTCCTACAGCATACAGTGACACGTGGCGCTTGAATTCAGGTCACTGTTCGATGCATTGAGATTCATGACTACCCTTTGCGAAAAAAGCAATGACAATACCATTGAAATACCATTTAATGGTGTTTGGTTGTAGTATTACCAAAATACTTAGTAATTGTTCAATTGTATCCAATGGTATTCTCAAGGGTTTACCATTGCAATGCCATTCAGTGGTATGTGGTGGTATCGTGGCTATTTACTTAATATTTAACTGTATACCATTCACTAATATCAATTGGTACTCTGAAAAGTTGATACACCGTTCAGTGGTATTCAGTGGTGAAGACCATTGAATCAATCAATAGTAAACGGAACTGCTTTGGAATATCTGAACCAGGAAAGGTATCATGTATCAAACTTTGATACATGATACCTTTCCAGTTAATTTGATTCAAAGACATCCTTATTAGCATTACAAAACCATACAATCCATTCACTTTGTTTAGATATAAGTGCAAATTTCCCAGTGGTGATAACAATGGCCGGATGATATAGTTGTGTTGTAGCAATTAACAAAAAGGCAACTAAACAAATCAATATTTATTCTCAATCAAAAGCCAAATTTTATTGAAGTTTTGTTATCTATATTCACCTATCCAATTATATCGATGTCATATATTCTTGTTCAGATCTATATTAACATATCGAAAGTTCATGTCACACATCTTTCCATATATATATATATATATATATATATATATATATATATATATATATATATATATATATATATATATATATATATATATATATATATATATATATATATATATATATATATATATATATATTAATATATATATATATATATATATATATATATATATATATATATATATATAATATATTCATATAATTATATATATATTCAAAGTTCACAATGTCAGTATTATGTTACATATCCATGAACATGTGTTTCTTCACATATGATAGCTTGTTCACAGCGTGTCCCAATGTTACTCGTAATCACTTGCCCTGTTCCTAGCTGGAAAGGGTTCCCAAACATATTCGGGAAAAAAATAAAACTCGCTTTTTGACAGAGCCACCAATGCTACTGTAAAAAAAATTGCAAGAAATCAGAAACTGAGGAGTAGCAATTTATATGTTTAAATGGACATTTCTAATGCGCGGGATGTCAGCATTGCCACGCAATATAACGGTACATTGATGGGGCTAACTGTTCTGTAACATATCGAAAAAGGCTGTGCGCGCTCTTCCCCGCACTTACCCTACGTTTGTTGTAATCACACATGCTGTTAATGACATGGTGCTGGGGTATATTATGACACTTTCTCGGGTAAATTGCATTATTACGGAATCAAGCGAAAACTGTTAATTAGGGAGGCAAAATGTTGGAAAAGTGCCTTCCATTGTAAATCGGAGGGCGATTAATGCACTTTTTATAATTAACATGATTTTGTTCATTACAGTGTTTGCACAGTATTACATTAGATAATCTACCTAGTTTTACGTACCTTAGGTAGGGCCTATTATGTCTTATTAATTTGTCATATATGTTAGATACGTATTAACACAATTTATAGTTATTAAATCATTTTAAAGGTATGTTGCAAAACATGTTCCAGTTTACTCCATGCTTGCTGTTACCACTTGGCCCACATTAAGATACATTGTGACACTTTATAAAACGTCTGTCTATATATCAGCCGTATTGTCCCGTGGTTGGGCGAAGTTGTTTCCAATTCTGCCTATATTGCGCTGTTCTCTGCCGGGTGTTTTCATTCCAATACTCATCCAAGTCGTCTCTCCATCGTTTTGCTGGTCTTCCTCATAACCTCTTCCTTCCGTATGGTCTTCATGTGGTAATGGGCTTTGTCCATCTGTCGTCTTTGAGTCGGCTGATGTCTTCTGCTCAAGACTACTTCAAACGACTGTGACTCTGACTGTCTTTGCTCTCACCCAGGTGTCTCACCTTTCTTTTTAGGCAGATGACAAAGTTACTTTTGAAGGTGTCACGATGTTTTGCATATGCTGTTCAGCCAGCTTTAATTCGTCGAAGGATTTCCTTGTCTTGGTTCTTGTCGCTAAGGCTGAAGCGTAGGCCTAGGTATAGGTAACTCTCCACATTCTCTATATGAGTGTTATTAACGTATATTGGGGTGTTGTCTTCCACCATTACTTTTGTTTTTGAGATGTTCATCCTCAAGCCGCTTAGGTTACTTTCTTCGCACAGTTCTTGTAGCACCATTTCTAGTTCTTGTGGTGTTTCGGTGCACAGGAAGATATCGTCTGCGAAACGGAGATGGTTAAGATATTCACCGTCTATTTTCATGCCTTTGTTCTCCCAGTTCAGTCTTCTGAAGATATTTTCGAGTGTTGATGTGAATAGTTTGGGTGAGATGGTATCCACCCTGTTGCACTACTCTTTTGATGTTTATTTTATCGCTCCCTTTGTGAAGATGTACTGTCACAGAGCTATCTGTGTATGTATCCTTCATGAGTTGTATGTATGCATATTCTATCCCTTGATCTTTGAGTGAAGACAGTATTGCCTGGGTTTGTACCAAATCGAAGGCCTTCTCATAGTCAATGAATGATATACAGAGTGGCATTTTGAATTCGCGGCATTCAGTTGATTTATGACATGGATGTGATCTGTCGTTGAGTACCCGCCTCTGAATCATCCTGCCTGTTCTCTGGGTTGATTCTCGTCTAGTATTTTCTCCAGTCTGGATGTTAGAATCTTCGTGAATAGCTTGTAGATGTTCGATAACAAGCATATTGATCTATAGTTCTTTATGTCTTTATTGAAGATTATCACCATAAAACGTATCATTGCCCAAATGTTTATTGCATGAAGCATTTATTTTGCATCTGCTATCGGGGGGAGATATTTGCGCTTTCATTGGCATTAGAAAAGTTTTGATAGCGTAAAATCCGAACTGTAATCCTGAAATATGCTATTTTGTAACAACGAACCCCGGTTTACCTGTAGGGAAATAGAACGAAGTGATGTGTCAAAACATATTGAAGGGTAATTCAACAAATGCTAAAAAAATAAATATAATAGTACAATCTTATTGTTACGATTCTAAACAAGCTTAGAACAAAATGCACCCAGTAAATTAAATTTTACTGGTTATTTTTACAATTGAATAATACGTTCACCATTCAATGCTAATTGATGTCATTGACGGTACAATATGTAATGTGTATTTATACCATACAAAACACCATTGCCATGGTTGCTAAGTTTAATTGTTTTGAATTTTTTATGCATTTTATAATATTTTCAAAGGCCGTTTAAAGTATCATGCCGGCCGGTCCATTGTTTACATCAGGTCTGTGGTAATGATTAAAATTTTTACTTCTTTCACTGTCAGTTTACTTTTTCCTTCCCGTGACGTTTCGACTGCTATCAGCAATCTTCTTCAGACGACTACCGCTAGATGGCGACACGGTAGTCATTCTACCCAGACGTATCACTCTGGTGTGTGTCTGTAGTAGTCGTATAATATAATATATTGAATATTGAAGGGTAATTCAACATAATAAAAATAATAATAATAATAAAAATTCTTCGGGACTGGACGTGAGGCCAAATGCCATTCGGAACCACCTATACTTTCTAAACGGGGTCCAGAAAATGGTCAGATAGCTTCTCTCATTCGTTAGCTTCAACTGTAGGAAACCATCTTTGGCATCCACTAGGGAAAAATATTTGCATCCTTCAGTTTAGGCAAACCTTCCTTTATGGAGGGTAATGGGAAATGGTTTCGCTGAATGGCTTTGTTGAGATCGGTCGGATCTATGCATAACCGCACTGCGTCATTTGATTTGCGAATTGCTAATCAGTTGGATATCCACGGTGTTGGAACATCCACTTTAGCAATTACCTTCTGCTCCTCAAGAGCTGTTATCTTCTTCTGCAGATCGTCTTTGAGGGCATATGCCACTTTGCGAGGTCTGTTCTGCACCGGCTTGACACTGTTGTCCACCACTATGTGATATTCTCCTGGCAGACACCCTAGTCCAGAAAATACGTCAGTGTATTCCTCCACCATTGCATCCACATTTCTGTACTGACGAGTGTTCACCAAATGAACATGTTCATTCACTGTAGCAAATTGAGATGTAGTCATGTATTCGGTGACAGTACTGAGCAATGTTTGGTTTCTACCACCTCAAACATCAGGGGTACGCTGCGCTTGTCATCGCATACTTCCAGTTGGCAGCGACCTTTGAACCTAACCTCGGTGACCTCTCCAAACGTGCACTCTCGAACCTTCTTCTTTAAAGTAGTCAGAAACTCATCGATAGACCGAGAATTCTGTTTCATAGTTAAAAACTGGTGCCTTGCTGTAAACACGCTTACAAGCGAATTGCAAAACTGATCGAATTTGTCCAAGACGTTAACAAACGTTGGCTGCGCATCCGCCTCGAACAATAAATTGTCAAAGATGTCGTCACCCTTATCGCCAATTGTGCGCAACAACATTGCTATTTTCGCTTTATCCGATGCCTCTGACTTCTCGCTCGCATCGATGAATTGTTTAAACTGCTTTTGGAAGCGAGCCCATTGCTCCGGCAAATTGCACGTAGAGTGTTCTCGCCTACTTCCCTGGTGCTACCGAGTTCAACATTCACCCGTCCTAAGAAATGTCTGACACCATGTTTAGATTCTTGAACTAGATCAACACTTTAAGATCAGAGAACCCATATTTATTAACCAGTGTTGGCGTGGTGGTGGTGTCGCAACTACGCACTGCGCATGGAGTGCGGAGATTCCTCTGCATTCACCAATTATTTGGCCAAGTTCTTGTCCAATCTCTCCAATATCAGTGAGCCGCTCAGACGACTAATCCAGAAAGATGTTGAGTTCCAATGGGGACATACCCAAGAAGATGCGTTCCGAAAAATCAAGGAGGTTGCAACATCAGAACAGTCAACGGTTCGGTCGGGATGGCCCGAGAACAAACAAATGCTGTTGCCAGGGCTGAAACCGTATTGGACATTTCGAGAAGAAATGTCAGCGGATGATGGTATTCTGTATACTGCTTTCATAGGAGAGAGAATGGTAATTCCGAAATCTTGTCAGAAAGATCTGCTGGAACGAATCGAAGCAACTCTCCGACGAGCAAGAGATAGCATCTACTGGCCGGGATTGACAAGCGACATCAAGCAGATGGTCGAGAGCTGTCAAGCGTGTTCGAAAGAAAAGCCATCACAAGAGAAAGAGACACTACGAAGTCATGATATTCTCTCGAAGCCATAAACGACCATACACCGCTCTCGGACGACCCTTTGAGAGCGGTGTTGGAGTGGAGAAACACGCCATCGTCTCAAATCAATTGCAGTCTAGTGCAACGGCTAATGCAAAGACGCACGCGGGCGTTTGTGCCTCTAGCAGAGCAGTTGGTGAAACCCGTGGTACTAACGACACGTCAAATCCTCAGACACAAGGTGAAGAAGCAGAAAGTGTCACAACAATACTACGATCGAAATGCTCGTGACTTGTCGCCATTACGAAGAGGAACACCTGCCTTCGTGCAGTCATTGAAGAAATATGATGCAAGTAAATGGGCATACATCGTCGAAATCGAAGGTAGACTACTTCGACGCAATCGACGTTATCTAAGGACAGACCACACCATACGACCTACTCCGTCAACTTCGAGTGAGCAGGAAGGCCACAGAGATGGAAGTTCACAGACATTTGCATATTATAATTTTGGCAGACGGATTCAGTGCTCGCCAGTTATTGAGTTAGTTACGGTAGTGTATTGAACAGACGTTTTTGGACTTTAATTATTAGCTTGACTCGGTTGTAAAGACCGGGTCATAGGAGGATCAAGTGCTAGTAACCTCTGATCGTAACGTGAGCATTACTTTATTTGTTTCTAGTTAGGTTTCAAAGTATTTAGTTTAAAAAGGAGATGTTAGAATATGTGCATTCTGATAGTCCGATATAATTCAGACACGCAACAAGTTATGTACGTTATACAATGTCATGCGCAGTGAGTAGTTGCGATATCACCACCACGCCACGCTGGTTAATAAATATGGGTTCTCTGATCTTAAAGTGTTGATCAAGTACAATAATCTAAACAGATCTCCCGATACACAAAATATGAAGTTATTAAATCAAATTGTTATTGCATAATCAGACTAGTGTATGTTTTAGATATGGAAGAAAAGAAAATGTGCTGTCCTGTAGAACGCACGTGCGCAGACGATTGCTTCTACGGTGTAGATGGGTTGTTTGCATCATGCAAAGATTGCCGTAAATATGTGGAATGCAAAAATAGCACAGCAATTACCCATTCATGTCCTCATAAACCATTATGGGGTTTCAACGTGGATACTCGGCAATGTCAGTACAAGTCGCCGCACTGCTTTGTTTGCGATGGTAGGTTGCATACTCACTGATATTCATGCAACGTTTATTTTCCTCAATTGCTTTACCTCCTGATTGACACACACGCGCGCGCGCAAGCACGCACACGCGCTGCGCGAGCTAGTTTTATTGTGAAATATTTGTTTTGAATAGTTGATTTCCCTGTTTTGACAAATGTCTAAAATAATCACCAGATTGTTGAATCTCTTCCCCATTAATACAAATTGTTCTTACCAGATCCCTGCAAATTCTCCCCATGCAGTAATGGTGGAACATGCGTATCTGATGATCCGGACTATTCTTGCAAATGTCAGGAAGGGTATAACGGTTTTGAGTGTCGGTGTAAGTATGTTATCCTTGTTTCGTCTATGTTTGAATTAATTGATAATATTGAAAATTTAGTTATGTGTGATACATTACTTAATCTGTGTTTGATTTTCAACACATAGTTCATTCAAGTGTATCTAGCGCATCCTGTTTTTCTATAGATGAAACAATAATCGCATTCGATTATTATCCTTAGTACCAAGAGTAAATTGAGAGATTATTCTGCGTATGTATTACTTCATATCAGAACGATTATATATAATTAGCTTGGTGCATTCGTGTTTGATTTCGCAAATGTATTTTCATTAGACGGTGAATTGTAATATTATGTGTGTTGGAAACGAAAGGGGCCTACAAACATATGCTCGTGTGTAGGGTCTCGTATATTCATATACGTATATGTGTTGGTGTTAAGTTTTATCTTATACACATAACATGTACCGGCATATGTTGGCTCTCAATTGCATTTCTGCATGAAATTATCTTTACTACGCCAGTTAATAATACAATCTGCGAGCCGAACCCGTGCAAGAATAGGGGGAAATGTGTGGTAGTCGGTGTGATGACAGAAACAATCCAATACGTCCCGGTGTTTGTGTGTGATTGCGCACTTGGCTACGGTGGTGACATCTGTGACAGTGAGTAAAAAGTCCCGTTTGTTGCGATAACTGAAACTGTATTTACGGTGCGCAGTGCATAATATTATATCGTAAAACAGCCCTCCCGTCCGCTCGCTTAGTCGCCGTCCAGAGGTCTGGTCTGGATGGCGTGTACGTCAATCCATCTGACATATTGAATGAACACTTGTATTTTAAGTGTTACACTCCACTGATGGGCTCAGTTATGGGTTATCATTGCATTCCCTTGCAGTGTGTCTTGGAACGTTCGAGGACATTCCTGACAAAAGCCAACCTGGGGGATACAACGCATCTAACACGACAACCTCGACCTCTGTCTGTCAACAATACTGCGTCGATTTATTTCCAGATTGGACTGCTGTGGATTTCGAAAAAGGAAGGTGCACTGTTACAAGATTTAACAAGATTTAACAAGATTTGCCAACCAAGCCAAAGGCCCAGATGGCAAGTGGACAAGGAAGCCATTGGCTTATCGAGAGTCCAACAATGTTCACCTACTTATAACCCGCCCTGTGTCAACCTTGTTTTTAAACATATTCACGCTGCTAGCAGTTACACAATCTGTAGACAGTTTGTTCCATTCATTTATTATCCTCTGTGCGAACGAGTGCTTCCTGATGTCCAATCTACATTGATCCTTTACTAATTTTACCCCATGTCCTCTAGTTCTGCTATCCGTCTTGAGCGAGAAAAACATATTTCTATCAATATTTTCATACCCATTCAATATCTTAAATACTTCAATCTGATCTCCTCTTAACTTCCTTGTCTCTAAAGTTCTAAAACCACATTCTTTCAGGCGTTCTTCATAACTAAGGTCTCTAAGTTCTGGAATCATTTTAGTTGCTCTCCTTTGTATGCGTTCAAGCGTATGTATATCCTTCTTACGATATGGTCTCCATGCTTGTATACAGTATTCTAAATGGGGTCTAACTATTGCTTTATAAAGAGGTATAATTAACTTTTTTCCCTTGTATGTGATGTTTCTTCTAATCAATCCAATAATTTGATTACCCTTTGAAGCTGCAATACTACACTGCTCTGAAACATTCATATCAGCGCTTATTGTAACTCCTAAGTCCTTTTCTTTTACAGTAGTACCCAGAACAGCATCTCCCATTTTATAGTTTACATTCAAGTTCCCATGTCCTGTATGTAGGCATTTACATTTCCCAAAATTGAACAGCATCTGCCATTTCTCAGACCATTTCACTAATCTGTCTAGATCGTTATGTAAATGTTGTTTATCACCATCAGTATTAACCTTTCTAAACAGTTTGTGTCATCCGCAAATTTCAGTACGTTACTTGTTATACTGTCGTCCAAGTCATTGATATAAATTAAGAATAATATAGGTCCTAATACTGAACCTTGAAGTACCCCACTCAAAACCGATTTCCAATTTGAAACTTCTCCATCTACTACAACTCGTTGTCTTCTGTCAGTCAGCCATTGTTCTATCCAGTCAGTTATGCTATCGCCGACACCATGGGCTTTTAATTTAAGTAGTTATCTTTGATGTGGCACTTTGTTAAAAGCTTTATGAAAATCTAAGTAGATAATATCTACTGGCGATTCCACGTCTATTCACTTAGTGATTTCTTCCAAAAAACATAACATATTTGTTAAGCATGACCTCGCTTTAAGGAATCCATGTTGAGATGAATTTAATAATTTATGCTTAACGAGGAAGTCCACCATATTGTCTTTAATTAACCTTTCTAATAATTTACAAATCACTGACGTTAAACTCACTGGTCTGTAATTCTCTGACTTATTTCTCGAACCCTTTTTAAATAATGGTATGATGTTTGCTTCTTTCCATTCAAATGGAACAACTCCCTCTTTTAATGACAAATTGAATACTCTTGCAAGTGGTATACTGATTTGTTCTACTGTTTCCATTAGTAATTTTGGAGGAATCCCATCCACTCCCGGTGATTTGTTATCCTTCATTGCCTTTATTTTCTTAGCTACCAATTCTGGAGTTACAACTAACGGTCCTAAATAGTCAGATTTAGCCCCCTGAAATTTAGCATCAGCAACTGGTAATGAACTAATATCTTCTTTGGTAAACACTGAACTGAAATAACCATTTAGGTCTTCCGCCATTAAAAACCCCTGTGATATTATATTTCCAGCACTGTCTTCTAGAGGTCCAACCTTGTCTTGTACGTTTTATTTACTCCAGACATATGCATAAAAACTCTTGCTGTCATTTTTATGTTACATGCCAGTTTTTGCTCATAGCTTCTTTTAGATTGTCTGATTTCAGTTGTAGCTGCATTAAGTGCCTCTTTGTATTTTGCATAGTCTTCTTCCTTTCTGGTACGCCTATAAACCCTCCACATAGTTTGTTTTAGCATTATTTTTCTAATTGCCTCTTTTGACAAGTGTTTCTTTCTACACCGTTTTCCTTGTTTTTGGAAGGGAACAAATGTATCGATGATACTCTCAATTTCATATTTTACAATATTCCAACATTCAATTGCGGTCTTATTCATCAGCATGTTATTCCAATCTAGCTTTGCTAAGTATTTTCTCATATCTTTGTATTTACCTTTGTGGAAGTTTCTCTTGTACGTTTTCTTATTTTTACTTTCTGATTTTACATTGATGTCAAAATGTATTTGATTATGGTCACTATTACCAAATGGTTCAAATATTTTTACATTGTCCACTAATTCTTTTTGTGATGACAAAACTATATCCAATACATTTTCTCCCCTGGTTGGTTCTAGTACGTGCTGAGTAAGAAAGCTATCCTGGATTAAACATAGAAATTGTTGATCCTCAATCCCTGTGCTCTCTAGAGAATTCCATTGCATGTGTCCATGGTTAAAATCTCCCAGTATGATACATTCCCCTTTAGTAACTTCCTTTATAGCGTTTTTTTATTTTTGTGTTGTCCTCTTCGTTTATGTTTGGACTTCGGTACACTAATCCAATAGTTAATTTTGAATTTCCTTAAACAATTTTGCACCAACAATATGAACTCCATTGAAACATGCAACTTTTAAATCTTACTACAACAATATTTTGTTACAATGTTGTATACTCTATGTTAAGGATTTGTTGACATTTCTACTAAAGCAACTATTAGATGAATAAAATACACTAATTTGAATATTCGTTTGTCTTTGTGTCTTGTGCTCAAAATGTGAACTTGTATGACATTCTTGGTTTTAATTTGTACAATACCATTACCATTACATAATTAGCGTCAGCACGTGTTAGTTTGATGAAACTGCGAAACTAGTGATAGACTTGGGACGCCCTACTTAATTACATGTACATTTCCTAGTCACGTGAAGAAAAAAGTGGCGGTTGATGCTACCAAACTTAATTTAAAAGGAATTTCAGGGGCGTTTGGTTTAATTTATTCAGGAAACACTTCACATTCTGTGTCTTTAATTAATAATAATATAAATAATTAAAATAGCTCACAAACAAGTTGTCCATATATCATGCCAATCTTCCTTTCTACCTCATATATTTCACGCTAGAAACAACATATACGTGAGGTAGATAAGCAGTACGTTGCAGGCCGGTCACTAGTTATGTCAGCCGCAAACATGAATCAAAGAAGCGACGACATAGCGGCCAGACAGTAGTACTTACGAGTGTGTAACTGAGTAGCCCGCACCTGTGTAGAGCGACAAATTGAGCCATTACAGGGCGTTCAACCTGACAGTGATATGTATTGTCAATCAGGTATTCAATGTTTCGCAGGTCGCGTTTGGTGTCAGTTGAGTGGACAGTAATATATACGTTATTTCGCGGTTGGGTGCCTCGCAGCAGGACTCCCACAAAGTGTATGCAACGAATGGCTCGTGGTCGCTGAGTGGCAATGACAAGATAGTTGTTATACAACTGCCTGTCGGTCTGTCTGCATGTCTGTCTGTCTGTCTGCGTTTCTTTATGGGTGTTTATACATACATGGTGTTTATACATGTGCATGCATGTATGCATGTGCTCGCGCGCAAGCACACACGCGGGCACGCGGGAATGCACATATGCACTAGTCGGTCTGTCGGAAGTTATATTGGTGATTATATTAAGAAGAGTCCTTTGTACTGCAAATTCTCTGTGTTTTAAGATTAATTTAATTTACTCAAAATCTTTATCACAAGATATGGTATTCCGTCTGGAAAATTGTATGCATATTTGATTGCTGAGCGCCTCAGCTTGTATTAAATATATTACTGCAACCATTTATTTTGTTTTTATTTAACCCCCATCCAAATAATCGTTCCGGGGCGCAATGTAATATATTCGTATGTAATATATTCATAAAATCATACACATTTTAATATATTGCGACTTTATCCAAATATATCATTATAGTATATATGTTTTATAGGTTTAATGTTTACAAATATGCCACAATTCTGAGGCCATTTTCTTGTTCATTGTTATTTTGTTACAGATCGGTCCATATAGTTCAATAAAACAATTCTAGATAGTGACGACTTAAAAACATCATATCTCGAAAAGTACTTTAATAACATTAAAATTTTTCAGGGCTGTAGCCATATCATGGATGGCGAGATAGGTAGTCTGAAGAGTTATTTTTGCCCTTGCGGTACTCGACAACTGATTGGTAGGGCAGCAACATCATAGCCCATCCCTCAAATCGAAGGGGCCGTTGACAGCAGAGTATCTACGCAATGTCACTAACGACGTATGGTCGGTCACCGCTTTAACTGGTGCCCCGTAAACATTCCGTGAAAATATTCACAGGCCCAAATGACTGCCACCACTTCCCTTTCTAACTGACTCTTACATCGCTGCTCGACTGGTGTTAAAGCTCTGCTCTCATTGGCAAACACTTCCAAGTATCCAGAACAGTCTTTATAATCTTAAATGCTGACTGCTGTTCGAGTTGCCACTTGAACTCTTGTTACCTGCATCTAGGCTTCCGCAGAGGAGCTATTACGGTTGAGTAGCTGGGTATAAACTTGCGAGGTAATTTAAACTTCTCCCACATTTGTAGGCGGTTCCATTTCTAGGAGCGCCCCTGATTTTTTCGTATCTGGTTTGATCCCGATCTTTGATATTACCATGCCAGAATGTGTTATAAAAGTGGAATGACCGAGGGCTGACACGCTAACCAGCGCGACCGATAAGCACATGTGTAATTCTCTTATATCGGGGCAACCTAGACTACAAGTGACCAATTAAGGGAGAACGTCATACACAGAACCACCGCAAAGTCTCAAACAAACGTGTTATTTTGCCAGAAAGGGGGCTATTTTAGTAAAGAAAGGCCACAATATGTTACATAAGTTGAGTTTGGACGCAAATAACATAACCATGTCCATCTGGCAAGTATAGGAATAGGTGTATACAAATATAGTTTAATTTGGCGAGCGAATATAGCCAAAATACTACACTCGTGACGTAAAGTTATCTAACAGTATGGCGCGACCCATGGAATTAAGATATTTTGTGTTCAACTAGTTTTCCTAGTAAACAACTGGCGTGATATCTTTAATTGTAGTTACAAATTGTAAAGTGTTAGACACTCTACGTCATTTACATGTTTATGCAATAATAATGCACTGACGTGTGAGGAGAAGAAGAAGCCAAATACATATTGATTCTCGTCGAAACCTGCATGTTAGGTGTGGTGAGGAAAATCGATACACAAAACTCTTCCTCTTTCTGTCGGACAAGCTAAAAGATGAAAAGATGTTTCGCAAAAAGTCGCCAACGGTAGCGCTCAAACTCCTTGCGCCTGCGGTTTGTGCGAAACGTTTGATTGTATTGTAAGACGCAACGCAATTATTTGTGTAAGCATTACGGACCTGTTCGATGACATTCAGTGGATGAATATTACGAATAGTTGCGTCCATTCGACCACTGAAGTGAAATGTGTCATATGTTTACGTAAACATGAACACCGGTGACGGTGTGTCATATCATCAGTTACGTAACTAGACTTCCATACCAATGTATATGTCTCACAAAAGTATTTATGTCTCATTTGGCGATTATCGTCACGTAACTCAAATATATTGGGCAGTGAAATGCATTGATGTCGTTTCGAGATAGATTTAGTAACTCGTAGCAATCACTAACACGTTAGATTGAAAAAAAATATGAACGTGTTTCGAACGTGCTGCAATTCACGAATTAACGACCAGGTCGCTTTAGCGCTACATCCTTCCGAAGACTGAACTCGTCATCTTCCGGATAATACTCACAATCTCGGTGGAATCGACCAACATGGGTTAAATACGCTCCAAGTAGGTTAACACATTCTATATTGTTTACGATATATTGTCGATCACGACATAGACAAGTTAACTCAACAAGTCTCGACAAAAGCTATAATAGATGCGGGTAACCAAATATGTGTAATTTGACAGCCATAAAATAAACCCCAGTGTTGACAGATAAGAAATGAAGCGCCCAAAGTGGCACCAAAATGTCACCACAAGCATCCAACAACGCACTTGGGATTCACATTTTGGAAAAAGTAAGGTAAATTTTCGATTACGCAGAGCTGTGCAGACAAAACAGTCATATCCTACAAATCTGCGTTTGGGTTTTTAAGTGTCGAATATATTCAAACAGTTCGATGTATGAGTGAGATGCTACCGTAGAACAGTTTTGAAATCAAATGCTACGCGGTTGGGTTAATCACGAGGTGTGCGGACATGTCTCAGCGTGCGGACATGTCTCAGCGTGCGGACATGTCTCAGTGTGCGGACATGTTTCAGTGTGCGGACATGTCTCAGTGTGTGGACATGTCTCAGTGTGTGGACATGTCTCAGTGTGTGGACATGTCTCAGTGGGCGGACATGTTTCAGTGTGCGGACATGTCTCAGTGTGTGGACATGTCTCAGTGTGCGGACATGTCTCAGTGTGCGGACATGTCTCAGCGTGCGGACATGTCTCAGTGTGCGGACATGTCTCAGTGTGCGGACATGTCTCAGTGTGTGGACATGTCTCAGCGTGCGGACATGTCTCAGTGTGCGGACATGTCTCAGTGTGTGGACATGTCTCAGTGTGCGGACATGTCTCAGCGTGCGGACATGTCTCAGTGTGCGGACATGTCTCAGTGTGCGGACATGTATCAGTGTGCGGACATGTATCAGTGTGCGGACATGTCTCAGTGTGCGGACATGTCTCAGTGTGCGGACATGTCTCAGCGTGCGGACATGTCTCAGCGTGTCTATATAGCAATTTTGCCTTATGCAAGAATCTTGATAATTTTGTAAAACATAAAGTTTGGCGCACTGAACAAATCCCTCTAAGCTTTTCTGTAGCTATAGTGGGAATAGTATTAAGTAAAAATGGTAAACTACGCCGAAGACATTTATTTGCAAATTTAGTTTTATAAGTATATATTTCAATTTAGTTTTATAAGTATATATTTCATTCTTGATTCGTGTATTATAATTATGTATGTCATAGTTGAAGATTATCCTCCAGTTTTGTAAATAAACTGGTAAATTGTTATGTAAATATTTATAATAAAATATTAATTGTTATAATTTTAAACTTTATGTTTTACAAAATTATCAAGATTCTTGCATAAGGCAAAATTGCTATATAGACACGCTGAGACATGTCCACACGCTGAGACATGTCCGCACGCTGAGACATGTCCGCACACTGAGACATGTCCACACACTGAGACATGTCCGCACACTGAGACATGTCCGCACACTGAGACATGTCCACACACTGAGACATGTCCGCACACTGAGACATGTCCGCACACTGAGACATGTCCACACACTGAGACATGTCCGCACGCTGAGACATGTCCACACACTGAGACATGTCCACACACTGAGACATGTCCACACACTGAGACATGTCCACACACTGAGACATGTCCACACACTGAGACATGTCCGCACACTGAGACATGTCCGCACACTGAGACATGTCCACACACTGAGACATGTCCGCACACTGAGACATGTCCGCACACTGAGACATGTCCACACACTGAGACATGTCCACACACTGAGACATGTCCACACACTGAGACATGCCCACACACTGAGACAAGTCCGCACACTGAGACATGTCCGCACACTGAGACATGTCCACACGCTGAGACATGTCCGCACACTGAGACATGTCCACACACTGAGACATGTCCGCACACTGAGACATGTCCGCACACTGAGACATGTCCACACACTGAGACATGTCCGCACACTGAGACATGTCCGCACACTGAGACATGTCCACACACTGAGACATGTCCGCACACTGAGACATGTCCACACACTGAGACATGTCCACACACTGAGACATGTCCACACACTGAGACATGTCCACACACTGAGACATGTCCGCACACTGAGACATGTCCGCACACTGAGACATGTCCGCACACTGAGACATGTCCACACACTGAGACATGTCCGCACACTGAGACATGTCCGCACACTGAGACATGTCCACACACTAAGACATGTCCACACACTGAGAAATGTCCGCACACTGAGACATGTCCACACACTGAGACATGTCCACACACTGAGAAATGTCCACACACTGAGACATGTCCACACACTGAGACATGCCCACACACTGAGACAAGTCCGCACACTGAGACATGTCCGCACACTGAGACATGCCCACACACTGAGACATGTCCGCACACTGAGACATGTCCGCACACTGAGACATGTCCACACACTGAGACATGTCCGCACGCTGAGACATGTCCACACACTGATACATGTCCACACACTGAGACATGTCCACACACTGAGACATGTCCACACACTGAGACATGTCCACACACTGAGACATGTCCACACACTGAGACATGTCCGCACACTGAGACATGTCCGCACACTGAGACATGTCCACACACTGAGACATGTCCACACACTGAGACATGTCCGCACACTGAGACATGTCCGCACACTGAGACATGTCCGCACACTGAGACATGTCCGCACACTGAGACATGTCCACACACTGAGACATGTCCGCACACTGAGACATGTCCGCACACTGAGACATGTCCACACACTGAGACATGTCCACACACTGAGATATGTCCGCACACTGAGACATGTCCGCATACTGAGACATGTCCACACACTGAGACATGTCCGCACGCTGAGACATGTCCACACACTGAGACATGTCCACACACTGAGACATGTCCACACACTGAGACATGTCCACACACTGAGACATGTCCACACACTGAGACATGTCCACACACTGAGACATGTGCGCACATTGAGACATGTCCACACACTGAGACATGTCCACACACTGAGACATGTCCACACACTGAGACATATCCGCACACTGAGACATGTCCACACACTGAGACATGTCCGCACGCTGAGACATGTCCGCACACCTCGTGATTAACCCAACCGCGTAGCATTTGATTTCAAAACTGTTCTACGTTAGCATTTCACTCATACATCGAACTGTTTGAACATATTCGACACTTAAAAACGTAAACGCAGATTTGTATGATATGACTGTTATGTATGCACAGCTCTGCGTAATCGAATATTGCGTTGTTGGATGCTTGTGATGTGGTGACATTTTGGTGCCACTTTTGGCGCTACATTTCTTATCTGTCAACACTGGGGTTGATTTTCTGCCTGTCAAATGACACATATTTGGTTACCCGCATCTATTATAGCTTTTGTCGAGACTTGTTGAGTTAATTTGTCTAGGTCGTGATTGACCGTATATCGTAAACAATATAGTATGTGTTAACCTACTTGGAGCATCTTTGGCCCATGCTGGGCCGATTCTACCGAGATTGTGAGTATTATCCGGAAGATGGCGAGTTCAGTCTTCGGTAGGATATAGCGCTAAAGCGACCTGGTCGTTAATGGTGAATTGCAGCGCGTTCGAAACACGTTCATATTTTTTTCAAATCTAACGTGTTAGTGATTGCTACGAATTACTAAATAATCTCGAAACGACATCAATGCATTTCATTGCCCAATATATTTGAGTTACGTGGCGATAATCGCCAAATGAGACATAAATACTTTTGTGAGACATATACATTGGTATGGAAGTCTAGTTACGTAACTGATAATATGACACACCGTCACCGGTGTTCATGTTTACGTAAACATATGACACATTTCACTTTAGTGGTCGAATGGACGCAACTATTCGTAATATTCATCCACTGAATGTCATCGAACGGGTCCGTAATGTTTATACAAATGATTGCGTTGCGTCTTACAATACAATCAAACTTTTTGAACAAACCGCAGGAGTTTGAGCGCTACCGTTGGCGTCTTTTTACGAAACGTCTTTTAGCTTGCCCGACAGAAAGAGGAAGAGTTTTGTGGATCGATTTTCCTCACCACACCTAGCATGCAGGTTTCGACGAGAATCAACATGTATTTGGCTCCTTCTTCTCTTCACACGTCAGTGCATTATTATTGCATGGGAGGAATGCATAGCTATGCGGCCTCTTCGTGAATTAAATTCACTTCTAACTGCATAAGATCGACATTCACACGTCTTTTACCCTGCGATATACTGGTTGCTGCATAATTTCTTTGCTACTATGTTTCTTGTCCGATTCCTCTTCACGTGACGCCGTGTGAAGAATATCCGCCTTGTCTTGACTGTAATATCCGCCTTGGCTTGACTGTAATATCCGCCTTGTCTTGACTGTAATATTTTACATCACAAGTTATTCATTTGTTGTGGCGCCCTTTGTCTTTTTTAAATTTTACCGGAAATCTATTGCACAAACATGTAAATGACGTAGAGTGACTAACACATAACAATTTTTAACTACAATTAAAGATATCACGCCAGTTGTTTACTAGGAAAACTAGTTGAACACACAACATCTTAATTTCATGGGTCGCGCCACACTGTAAGATAACTTTACGTCACGAGTGTAGTATTTTGGCTATATTCGCTCGCCAAATTAAACTATATTTGTATATACCTATTCCTATACTTGCCAGATGGACATGGTTATGTTATTTGCGTCCAAAACTCAAATTATGTAACATACTGTGGCTTTTCTTTACTAAACTAGCCCCCTTCTGGCAAAATAACACGTTTGTTTGAGACTTTGCGTTGGTTATGGGTACGACGACCTCCCTTAATAAGACACTTGTAGTCTAGGTTACCCCGATATAAGAGAATTACACGTGCGCTTATCTGTCGCGCTGGTTAGCGTGTCAGCCCTCGGTCATTCCACTTTTATAACACATTCTGGCATGGTATTATCAAAGATCCAAACCAAATCCGAAAAAATCGGGGGCGCTCCTAGACGTAGAACCGCCTACAAATGTGGGAGAAGTTTAAATTATCTCGCAAGTTTATCCCCAGCTACTCAACCGTATAGAAACTCTGCTGCCAACGGCCCCTTCGATTTGAGGGATGGGCTATGATGTTGCTGCCCTACCAATCAGTTGTCGAGTACCGCAAGGAAAAAAATAACTCTTCTGACTACCTATCTCGCCATCCATGATATGGCTACAGCCCTAAAAAATGTTAATGTTATTAAAGTACTTTTCGAGATATGATGTTTTAAGTCGTCACTATCTAGAATTGTTTTATTGAATTATGGACCGATCTGCAATGAAGTAACAATGAACCAGAAAATGGCCTCAGAATTGTGGCATATTTTTAAACATTAAACCTATAAAACATATATACTGTTATGATATATTTGGATGAAGTCGCAGTATATTAAAATGTGTATGATTTTATGAATATATTACCTAAGTACCATTGCATTGCGCCCCCGAACAATTATTTGGATGGGGCGTTAAATAAAACCAAAATATATGGTTGCAGTAATTTATTTAATGCAAGCTGAGGCGCTCAGCAATCAAATATGCATACGATTGTTCCAGACGGAATACCATATCTTGTGATAAGGATTTTTAGTAAATTAAATTAATCTTAAAACACAGAAAATTTGCTGTACAAAGGACTCTTCTTAATATAATCACTAATATAACTTCCGACAGACCTACTGGTGCATATGTACATGCCCGCGAGCCCGCGTGTGTGCTTGCGCGCGAGCACATGCGTACATGCATGCACATGTATAAACACCATGTATGTATAAACACCCATAAATAAACGCATACGGACAGACAGACATACAGGCAGACAGACCGACAGGCAGTTGTATAACAAGTACCTTGTCATTGCCATTCAGCGACCACGAGCCATTCGCTGCACACACTTTGTGGGAGTCCTGCTGCGAGGCAGCCAACCGTGAAATAACGTATATATTACTGTCCACCCAACTGACACCAAACGCGTCCTGCGAAATATTGCATACCTGATTGATAATACATATCACTGTCAGGTTGAATGCCCTGTAATGACTCAATTTGTCGCTCTATACAGTTGCGGGCTACTCAGTTACACACTGGTAAGTACTACCGTCTGGCTGCTATGTCGTCGCTTCTTTGGTTCATGTTTGCGGCTGACATAATTAGTGACCGGCGTGCAACGGACTACTTATCTACCACACGTATATGTTGTTTCTAACTTGAAATATATGAGGTAGAAAGGAAGGTTGGCATGATATATGGGCAACTTGTTTGTGTGCTATTTTAATTATTTAGATTATTATTAATTAAATACACAGAATGTGAAGTGTTTCCTGCATAAATTAAATCCAATGCACCTGAAATGGTTTAAAAAAACAATAACTTTTAAATTCCTTTTAAATTAAGTTCGGTAGCATCAACCGCCACTTTTTTCTTCACGTGACTAGGAAATGTATATGTAAATAAGTAGGGCGTCCCTAGTCTATCGTTAGTTTCGCAGTTTCAGCAGACTAACACGTGCTGACGCTAGTTATGTAATGGTAATGGGATTGTACAAATTAAAACCAAGAATGTCATACAAGTTCACATTTTGAGCACAAGACTCAAAGACAAACGAATATACCAATTAGTATATTTTATTCATATAGTATTTGCGTTAGTAGAAATGTCAACAAATCCTTAACATAGAGTATACAACATTGTAATAAAATATTGTTGTGGTAAGATTTAAAAGTTGCATGTTTCAATGGAGTTCATATTGTAATTTTTTATGTCATGCGTACAACTGAAACGTATATCTGACCATCAGCAGCTTTTGTAAATTACATTGTTTGTTTTATTGACACCATTACTAAAATATACTCTAGGTCACCTAGCACAAGGCTCAAATACTTTATGCCAAAACCCAGCGGCCGTCTTTAATATTCGTTGTTAATATCAATATAACAATACAATAACCAACAGTGCAAATGCCTCAATAATTATTTAATATATAATTAATTAGTATTAACATGTCATGCATACATATATAATAGTATTATGTTGTAACGTCACAATTACATGCCCACACCATATGTGTTAATATCAATATAAAACTACAATAACCAACATTTGCAAATGCCTCAATAATTATTTAATATATAATTATTATTAATATGTCATGGATACATATATAATAGTATTATGTTGTAACGTCACAATTACATGCCCACACCATATGTGTTAATATCAATATAAAACTACAATAACCAACATATGCAAATGCCTCAATAATTATTTAATATATAATTAGTATTAATATGTCATGCATACATATATAATAGTATTACGTTGTCACGTCACGATTACATGCCCACACCATCTGTATTAATATCAATATAACAATGCAATAACCAACATTGCAAATGCCTCAATAATTATTTAATATATAATTAGTATTAATATGTCATGCATACATATATAATAGTATTACGTTGTCACGTCACGATTACATGCCCACACCATCTGTATTAATATCAATATAACAATGCAATAACCAACATTGCAAATGCCTCAATAATTATTTAATATATATTTAATTAGTATTAATATATCCTGCATATATATATATATATATAATAGCAATAAGTTGTGACATCACAATTACATGCCCACACCATCTGCTGTACTCGAACAAATCAAAGTATATTTCTTTATGATATGGCTATGGCATAGGTACAGATTCAGTAGTTGTTGGCAAAACCACGGTACAAAAATGCTCAAACACCTACAATCGTGTACCTTTCTGCTGTATGTAAAATAACTACATAATAATGTTATATAGTTTACGACCAGTGACTCTATACAGTTGATCAAATTGCCTAATAAACAAACATGGCGCACTGATACGTCAATTAAAAATAATCCTTGTCACAGAAAAAAACCCACTTGACAATTCAACGTTTCACTTGTAAATTACATTTAACTGATAAGATCGTCAGTCATTCCATTGAGAAAACATATGCATAAACAAAAGCACAAATATAATCAGGGTTGTTGAACACATGGTATGGAAAAATGGAAAAGTGCAACCAAAATATACCCAATATTGTGCCGTTTACTAAAGTTTTGTTAATCAAACTCCAACAATAATGAATTATTCGGGTAAAATTAGTCACACCAAATTAACAATATTATGAACGCATCGTTAATAACTACAAAAGACGAAACATACCTGTCTTGTTAATATTAATCCAAGAAATATCGATCTCGTCCACTAAGCTGTTATTCAGTTATTCAGCTAACCTGTGGCGTCACGTCTATGCACAGAGACGTGTACGGAACACAATATTCCAGTCGAAACACAATGGTGACTTTTGGAACTCAGAACTCGGGTAACAGAACCACAGACAGACACACTAAGCAGCGATTGAGTATTTTCACATACAGCAATAATATTCTAGTGGTACATAGTGTCATTATTTAGGAGCGGTTCCAATGTCCAGTGTGAATTATTAAATGGATCTATTCAGATGCACTTAGCTAGTCGGCGACGCTCCGTGTCAATCACTCGTGAACCTCTACAATCTCATTCATGTGTGTCCTTTTTATAATCAACCAACATTCGTAAAAATATAGCCATGAAACGTAAATAACTTGTACACGAACAATTATATATGTTTAGGCCATGTTTGTATAGGTGTGTCCTTTGCTTCAATGCACATACAACGACAATGACACAATGTCTCGGGCAGCCGTAGTGCGTCTACTTCAACTGGAAATTAGCAGCAAAGTTCGAGTAGTTTGCATGCATGCAAAAACAGCATAACAAATAAAATAATTTAAATATTTACATGTTATCTCTCAGTCACTGCAAGCGACAAGTATGCCTACAAATATGGTCTTAGAACAAGCACTATCGTCCATTCGCCTGTATTAGACACCGCGATATTGTCGGAAATACAAACAGTTACCCGAGTCTGTAAGTTCCATGTAATCCACCAGGTAGTGTGGTAGCAACAGCTTAACCAATACACACAGAAACAAATCATTCTCTGTTGGGTCATCGCTACACCTTTGCATCTGTCGTTTAGTACACTAACTTGTCCATACGAATATAACGAGTGATGCTCATCATATTGCGAGATATCGTTGTCCATTATTCTTGTCTTTAAGAAAACGTCCGTTCGACGTGTTCCTGTGTCTGAGGAGTCTCTCGATGTCCCTTCTCAGCGCGTGATCGCCGTCTAATTCCTCGCTGTCCACGACTGAAAGAAAGTTGTCTTACGTCAAACCTTACGTTCTTCGTTTTGTATAACAATTATATACGCAATAAATAAATAACCAATTATTTTGGAGCATTTTGAAGAATGTCGCTTGTGCTGCTGCTGTTTATGCTGTCTATGCTGCTGTTGTTGCTGCTGCTGGTAGTGCCATTGCTGCTGCTGCTGCTGCTGCTGCATGCAACTTATTATTACCACCACCACCACCACCACCACGGACGAACCGTCGATTATATGAGTTAACTACTTCACAAATACGTCATCGTAGCAAGTGGTTAACAGCGTCGTGCAGAACCGACATTTAAAGTGTCATACGATGTGATCATCTGTTATCGGAATGTAAACACCCACCCATTCGTCTTGTCTGTCTTGTTGCGGGAACACCGGAGGGCCGCGATGGAGCAGGTCGCCCTGTTGTCTCGTGTTGCGTTGTGCAAAGTTCCGCATCATACTCCAGTCCTGCAAAATACAAAAAGTTAGTTGACAGAGAAGCGCCTGTTGGTAATCAGTACTAAATGCCGTAACGTGTAGCAACTTAACGGAGAAACCTTACTTGAATTGTTTGAATACGAATGAATATAATGTATGGGAAATGTACAAGACACTAAATCTCATTGCACGACGATTATTTGACGACATGTACCAATATATATTGTGTACAAACTTTAGACTAGTTGGACACAATTACAGACACAAACAAATCTAGCGAAAGTCCCCATCTTCTACGAGAAAGGGTTGACATGAATGGACTTCTTTTCTTGGAGCCGTGTATGAAAAACGATCTTGACCTTGTAGTCCGGACACGTAGCAGTCCGAGACTACGCCGATTACCATGATATATATTGAACCTGTTTTGTTAAAGACAAACTAGCACTATGCATAAGACGCGTCCACGATGCAACACCCGCCGGCGACACAACAAGGAGTATTGGTGTTGACGCAGCGCGAATATGGACAATAAGCCAGAAGACGGACTGGATCCAACACATACAACTAAAAAGCTTTCTCCCTAACAACTGGCTTCGCTAAGTCCATTTCCATTGCTACAAAAAGAAAAAAAATGTATTTGAGTTGACAGAAGGACCACTCACGATGTGTGGCGTGTTCTTCACCGCTCTGGAGACGACGTTCATTCTCTGATGTTCATATCGCTGGGATATATCAGGTTCTGTTGGCATCGCCGGATTCCGCTGCTGCCAGAACATTGGCCGTTTCGACATGGTTGGGCTGAAATAAATACACATTTCACGATTACGTTTGGTGGTAGTAATGCATATCAGAGTTATTAATTTGGTTGTAATGACGGTTACATTTACAATGATGACGGTGATGGCATTGGTGCAGACATTTCGTTGATTCGTTGAAGCCCCATTAACACAAGTGATTAATTGCCTAATTTGCGCCCGCGCGAGACCAATTTCTGGCTACGACTGTGACGCCCGAATTGGGGATCACCTCAATTCGGGCATCTCTCCGCAGAAAGTTTGAAGCAGTAGAATCAGCGACCTCCGCCATCAATTGCATGTGTACGCGTTGTGACGTATCATCAAAGCTCAAGTAGGCACTGGCGTCAATTAGTAGGTCACACTTGAAGTGTCTAGACACATCGGTCATGTGAGCGCACATATAATTTAGCTCCGCTTTGTCATGCAAGACGGTCTCGCCCGACCAATCTGGGCATAAATCGTTCGTGTGAACGGGATGACAATTTGAGGCCACGTCTGCCAATTTGACCTAGTTTATTTTAATCATATTACATTGTAACAAGCAATAGTTACTATGATAGCAGCCATGTTACTATGCTAGCATTCACAAATTATTCTACGTCTATGGTTACATGTAATTACAATGATTTGAAGTACCACGACATGGACATGTATCAGTACCTGTAATTTGTGGTGGCGCCAGAATCGGAGGACTCGCGGCGGCGCGTCTTTCTGAACTTGCTCACGGCGAAGATGACGAGGATGACGACGAGCACCAGCAGAACGACGGACAGGATCGTACCGAGGACCACGGCCAGCCACGGGAAAGCTGATCGTTCAAGCGATATCATTTATTATGAGGATTACAAGAAAAGATGGTCATGGCGATGCTAAAGATGGTAGCGACGACGATGCATTAACAATAACAAACAAACGCAGCAATAACAGAAATATAAATATAACTCGAATGATTATACTGACAGTGACTGCAGTACCGTAGAAGCTGATGATCAAACATTGTGAGAATAATAATAATAATAATAATAATAATAATAATAATAATAATAATAATAATAATAATAACACATATTACGTTAATTGTGAGGCTCATGTTAATACTGAGCATATGCTATGGGGAAGTTTTCAAATGATGACGATGACGATAGCGACGATAGGAATGTCGAATGAAAAAACTATTCATAAAGCTATATGATGCGTATCACATGAAAATGTACCGTTACGGTACCGTCCTACGCAATAGTATGGTTTAGCATAAGTTGACAGCGAAAAAATCGTTACCTTTCCGTCCGAATAGCGTAACTGAAACAGGAAAGGTGAATCAAATCAGAAACATAGCTTGTAACGTTGAAACGAAATGTTATATTAGCGTACGATATTGTCTGAGAAAGACAGTAGTTTTAACTGCATGAACACAGAGTGCTTAATTATTTTGGGTAATAATTTAAAAAGCATTTGCGACACAGTGTGTCACAAACAAGGGAGACAATTATACAAGTACAACTTGCCAGACAATTTGATGCTGTTGAGATCCACTTTGTAGTCTTTTATGTTGAACGGTTCACTGGCCAAGATTTCTATCAATATATCCTCATCATCAAGGACGGCGTCCACCCACAGAGAAAAGTCGACAATGACACTGCCCTCTCTGTAAGACAAATCATGCTGTAATTATTAATTACAGTACACATATAACGCACTTGTTCAACTGTTGCCGTCCACTGAAATGTGTTTCATATAAATGCTGTTACGTACAGTATGTGTCAATAATCTTAGTTTGATAATGTACAAATGTTAGCTTAGGGGTATTACTATTAAATATAACATTATGAAATGTTAATATAATTACTATTAAATGTAATATTATGAAATATGAATTTAAACATTATTGTAGAAAATAGGTGACTATCACATACGTGAATGTTACGTCCGTCACACCGACCAACTTTGAGCCAACATTATTATTCCTTCGGTAGATGTTTGTCACCTGAAAATATATAGTGTGTTATATGCCATACAGAAACCGACATATAACCTCACACACGAATGCAAGTACACACTTTCTCACTAAAATCCTTTCATTCGTGCGCACATTCATATACCTATATGTACATTACACCCTGATGTAAACATTCACATGTGAGTACATTACACCACACTATCCCCTGATATACAACATACTCGTGTAAACACACTACAACACACTATCCCCTCATATATAACATACACGTGTAAACACAATACAACACACTGATATACAACGTACACGTTCGCGTTTCTCCTCGTTCAGTTGGTTGCATCTGCTCAGCTAACTTGCATTATGCTAATTAACTAATGTAATTATTATTTTTTTACTTATTTGTGTGTTTACTCCTTATTACAAGAATCTATTATTGCAATAAAACATGTAGGTACAAATACATAATGTTCATGTGGAAATACTATTTATTGCATTGTATATAAAATCGTATTTCGTTAATACATTCCAGTTCTTCGTACCTCCGTTACTACTTCGTCTGCTAGTGATTTGTATTCTTCCGACGTGGTGGTGCCCAATTTGTCAGAATACTCCATGCTTGGCAGCCGGAACTGTCCATAGTATCTGGTGGTCTTCGACTCTAAGAATATAGGAATATATAATGTTTGTTTACAAATCTAATTCGTTTATGTAAAATATTATTTCATCATATAACTTTTTTTGGAAATGTTGCATTATATTCATAGTTGCGTTTCAATAGTCAACATTATTGTTCTATGTACGTTGCAATAGATCATTTCAGTTATATTAAGACTGATGGCGGTTGGGTTTTCATTTGTGGTTCTGATATTTCCGTCTTGAACTTCTCAGTTAAACGTAAATGGTGCTGCCAAAATATATCACGTTACCTGGAGCTTTCACTGAATTTGCGTCTATCTCAAACCCGGCGAAAGAATCATTGTGCTGCTTAATAGCTGTAACAACATTATTCATGTCGCTTTCCTTTGGTACGTTCAGCAAATACTTGACCACCACGCTGCCCTCGCTGGAAATATGATCAGCTTGGATTAGAATATCAACAGGTAATAAGTATTTTATGCTATAAATATCTAATATGATAGGAAATGCGCACACATGATGTGCACTCACACCAATAATACACACACACACACACACACACACACACACACACACACACACACACACACACACACACACACACACACACACACACACACACACACACACACACACACACACACACACACACACACACACACACACACACACACACACACACACACACACACACACACACACACACACACATATATATATATATATATATATATATATATATATATACACACACACACACGCACATATACATGCATGCATGGGCGTGTACATGCATGTATACATGTATGCATCGAGCTGGTTACTGTAACTATCGCTGACAGAAGAGAAGAAGAGCAGAATTGACGAACGAAACAATATATTGTCTAAATAATATTAAATATTAAATAATATTATATATATATATATATATATATATATATAATAGACAAACACTAATCGAACGCACCTGAATGTGACGTCGACAATTTCATATTTTCCTTCGCCGAGCTTTTCGTCGAGTATTTGTTTCAACTGAAACACAAGACTTACTTATGCGTCACTCGTAAGTTCAATACATGCTGCACGTCTAAGTGTGCATGAAGACATGCATGCAAAACGATGTCTGTGATATAACAGCATTTAAACTTAATTTGTATATTAAACTTACAGTTTCAGTTCCTTATTCAATAACTAATTTATAAGTTGCTTAGACCATGTCTCTATATCATGATGATGCATGACTCAAATGTGCTGCTAAGGGCAGTTGGAATAAACTGAGAGCAACGACAAGTGATTGCATACATGGTTATTATTCCAGTTTGTGGACCTGTGTTGGTCGATACAGTTGAACATTCACGGAACGCTGCAACTTGTACGTATCAATTGCACATTAGTACACACTGCGAAAGATCGAGCAAAGAACACTTTATTTGCATAAAAAGTAATTAATCTGACGCGTGCAGTCGTGATTGCACAAATGTCTCTATTCGTTCGACTATGTTTCGCTTATTTGAACGTCCGGTTTTAAATAAAAGTGTGGGTCAAATGTGTCGCATTCCTTTTATGAAAACGCGGCCAAAACGTACGCCTGGTGTGAAATCCTTACCGCGTTCACCACCCCCGTCTTCATATTTTGGTATCGATTTGATTGTTTGTCTTTCAACTCATCTGAAAAGTTTGCGCCCGTCAGCCTCAAGGATACAGTGAATCGTGCTATATCCGAGCCGGGCAAAGAACCTGCCAAACCTGCAATAACCACATAGTTGCAGTATTCAGATCCTGCCAGATAGGCTGTGTGGGGAATATTGCTGGACATTTTCGAACTGTGTAATTATGAAATGCACCTAACAACCATTCAAATGTTAAAAACACTCCGTGCAATACGGAAGTCAGTTTGAGCAGCGAGCGCGGAACTCAGGAAGAAAGACGAACACGTATTTAGTACAAGTGTTCCAGCACAACCAAATACGAATTGGCTAATTACTGGCTAGTACTGGCCAATTCAAACATAAACTACTTCAAAAGTATTTGCGGGCATTATCGTACATGCACGTACACAATGTAAGACACTTACTAATTTCTTCGCAGGTATCGCCGGACCATTTTGCGGTGCATTCACAAGTACGCACGTCGCCTGACTTAGTGCAAGTGCCGCCATTTTTACACGGCGCCGAACTACACAGATCACCGTCAGCTGAAAATAATACACACCGTGAAGAGTGCTTAGTCGAAAGACGACAAAAAGTGACGTACACATTAAAGCATACGTTGATGATAAGATATTGTGCTATACCGAATATATGTGTGTTATATTATTATTATAATTGTTATCGTTATCGTCATTTTAATTATTACTGTTGTTGATGTTGTCGTTATCGTTATCATCATCGTCATCATCATCATGTAGCAGTCACCATCATCATCATTATCATTATTTTTATTGTGAACACTCACCGGCCGTTGTTTGATAGGACGAATCAGTGGTTACAGCTGACATTGTCGTTTCTGTGTTTGGTTCAGTTGCTGCTGTCGACAGTTGGCCAAGTGGTCCAGACGTGGTAGCAAGTACTGCAGATGTACAAAGAGATCGTGAATTTGCAAAATACGATAATAAAAGTGACAGGCCAACTTCAGTAAATGTTAGGAGAACAACTATCAGTGTTAGTAACGCGTCATAGCGTTTATTCATAAGTTGTACGTCTTTGTATAGTACAGCATGTTAATGCATCGGACGGTAAGTGCTAATACGATAATGCATGGCTTTATATATATATATATATATATATATATATATATATATATATATATATATATATATATATATATATATATATATATATATATATATATATATTTATATGTATGTACGATTGCAATATCGGATGACACAGTTAGACAGTGTAACAATGGAATATACGAACATTCATATATATATATATATATATATATATATATATATATATATATATATATATATATATATATATATATATGAATGTTCGTATATTGGCCGTAATGCTGTTGTAACACATTTAACTGTCTAACTGTGTCATCCGATATTCGCAATCGTCTTTTCCTGGTACTGCAAATGTCACCCTGTCCTTGTAGGTGGCATATAATATAAACGTGTATCGTGATACTCTAGCATACCTGTATCACACGTGTCGCCGGTGTAACCAGCCACACACATGCAGCTGTAGTCGTTCACTCCATCGTTGCACGTAGCTCCATTCATGCACGGATCACCGTTACAGTCATTGATGTCTGTAACAAAATAGCAATACTTTGTGCATCTGCATATTGGCTTCTAGGACAGCGACATGTTATTTGGTGATTTCTTCACTCCATATCTGCACGGAGCTCAATTCTTACACGGATTGTTCACACACTCAGTGATGTATGTAAACAGTAAATCTTAATTTCAAATATTCATCTGTGCACCGATACGGCGCAAACTCATACAACAAGTAATTGCCATTGATCTGCATTGCTCCACCGGTAGTTGTAATTGCATTGAAGTTGCACACGTAGGTGACCGATACTCTAGCATACCTGTCTCACACCTGTCGCCGGTGTAACCAGCCACGCACGTGCAGTTGTAACCGTTCACTTCATCGATGCACGTAGCTCCATTCATGCACGGATCAATATCACATTCGTTGATATCTTAAAAAATCGTACACATATTGAATAGAATGATAAAATAGAAATAAAATAAAGTTTACAGGTTACATGTAATTACACAAAACGCTCCGTTGAAAGTCCTTCCAGATTCTTTCAGATATAAGGTCTCCTTTAAAATTAGGCATATTCAAATTCGCGTTTAGCTACGTGTTTTTGAAATGTATTCAGCTAAACTACAAGAACTATAACGTGTTGTTCCCAACCACTTCTACTAGTAGTGTGTGGTCATTCACACACATGTGCGAATGGGCAACTAAAGCAGTGGAAAATAGCAGTCGCTATGTTCAAACACACCTGTCTCACACTCGTGGCCGGTGTAACCCGGCACACATGTGCAGTTGTACGCGTTCACTTCATCAGTACACGTAGCTCCATTCATACACGGATCACCGTCACAGTCATTGATGTCTGTAACAAAATAGCAATACCAGTCGTGCGTGTGTATATTGATTTCGGGGATAGCGACAAAATGGTTGATTGCTTTGTGGCATCGGCAAATGGGTAAAAAACATCAACATATGTGATATAAATTATAAATGTGTGTATATGTTGTGCTTAGTCAGTATAACACTACCAATTGTGTTAACTGTAAATTTTTTTTCAGAATTCATCTCAGAAATCCCGGCTGATTGTGTATGCCCGAACCCCCCTTTTTAAAAATTACGAGGACGGACCTGACACCACATGCATATATCCATGCCAATGAAACAATATATATATATATATATATATATATATATATATATATATATATATATATATATATATATATATATATATATATATATATATATATATACACACACACACATAATTTACGCCCATAAATACACATATACGCATGAACGCATACTTACAGTCATTAACACAATCTAAAGTTTAAGAGACGTCAAACAAAAGAAAAACGCCCACATTAATGACGCAACGAGCGATGTAGCAGTCAACCATCTCTCGTCCTAATATTCAACCGAATGTTTTAAATACATTTTCGTGAGTTTTCTAAGTTATACAAAGTGTTTTACCGAAAACAGTTTCCCCACCTGTCTCACAATTCTCGCCAGTGTAGCCAGCAACACAATCGCATGTACGTGTGTCGTTAGTTTCTAGACAAGTCCCTTCGTTGTGGCATGGCGTCTTCATGCACAGCTCTCCTATAAACAACACCAGAACAAATCAACGCACTTAAGTATTTCGATAACGTAAATGTCCGTTTCAGTGAAAAATAACGATGCTTATATAGCACAATTATAAATTTAAATAGAAAAATACAAACATTTAGCTAATGTCTGCATACGCATACAGCAGAGAAACAAACATATAAGGATCTCATAATACAATATAGCATCAAGATAATATGTGTTTTATAGCTACTCAGTACTACTTGGCATACCTATGTTGCATCTGGAGCCGTTGTACTTATCCGTGCAGTTGCAAGAGAAACCGTTCACCAGATTGTCACAAGTTCCATCATTCATGCACGGATTGCTTGCACATTCGTCAATGTCTGCAGGTAAAACAGCGCAACCGTGTGTCATAATCTCAACGTGCGGGTTATGGTCGAATGCACATATGCATTTTACTACGATGCCATATATAAGAATGTTCCTACTTCGTAATGTTAACAAATCGATATTCTTGAAACATTATCCTACTATACATCATATGATATTATTCAGAGTAAGAACAGTTTATATATCACCATCTTTCATGTTTCTGCAAAAATAAAAGTATTATAAGAAGTGTACGTGTCATACATGCGTTTGGCTTACCCACGCTGCAGTTGGCGCCGGTATAGCCGCCCGCGCACACACACGTATACCCGGCGACCAGGTCTTGGCACGTACCGCCGTTCATGCACGTGATGTTTGCGCAGTCGTCAATGTCTGCACGGACACAAACAATGAAGGCGGTTAATGGGCGTAACGGCGTTGGCTTCATATAAAACTTATACGGCAATTACATTTAAGACAGACCGACCTGCAGAGGATCATTCAATGTGAACTGTGCGAGCAGCGACAGACAGCGCGAGAGAGAGGGGAGGGAGGGAGGGAGGGAGGGAGGGAGGGAGATTGCTACAGATAAAATTAGACAATGTCAAATATACTCAGTGGGCATGTAATTAATAACACATGTGCGTGAATACCTATTTCGCATATTAATCCGGTATAACAAATCATGGTTTTGTAAGAGAGCACATTTAACAATCTTCGTATATACCTGTTTCGCACATTTCTCCGGTGTATCCAGGCATGCATTGACAGGAGAACGCGTTCAACTTTAGCGTCGAACAGTTACCTCCGTTCTGACAAGGGTCGCTCGAACATTCATCGATATCTACAACATAAATGCATCTATTTTAATCAGGTGATTTACGTCTATCTAACACTGCGTTTCTGTTACAATCAATCGATGCAGACACATAATTAATATATTAGAATAGCATTACGAATGAAACTCATGTGTACCGTTTATGACCGATTAGTGTATCAAATAAGTTATTTAATATACCCGCCATGAAAATTGATGCCTATATAGGAAACATGCGGACAGTGCATACGACAGTTTACAAGATCGCATAATAAACACATTGTCATCTTAACAACATTACAACACTCCGCGTGTTTAGCAACTAATTTAGAAATAAAACTAATAACTAAAGCTACACTATTTGAAGTTGATGGAGTGAAATGATGGCGACCCTGCATTAACGGTAGTATACAATTATCGGACACGGTTCATACGAACCTACGTCGCAGTTTAGACCGGTGTATCCAGGCACACAGCTGCACGCGTAGAAGCCCCCGTCTTGACTGCAGTTGGCACCATTCTTGCAAGGGTTGCTTTCGCAGACGTCAATTTCTGAAATATTACATAATCACAAATTAGTGCCAATGTGTTGCAATTTCATTTACACACACGTGCACGTAGGCACGCATACACCTCGCACGCATGTACACACAAACGCATGCACACTTGCACAGACAAACACTATCGGTATCTCTTGTATTAAGTTTACGTAACTCCTGCACGTTGACTAAAACCGTTTGGAAGGACTTGTATACATAACTGTATAAATTGCATGTATATTGTGTTGTGCTAATTGCCTCAATTGTACAACCGTGTACACCACCATGATATATGGATATTACTTAGCAGCCAGATGGCGATGCTGCTTAGACTTGTAATGTGCATCCACCGCTCGTATAACAGTCGTATAATAAGTGATTAAATACTTGGGAATAAAGACTATAATAAGTGATTAAATACTTGGGAATAAAGACATGGGAATAAAGACACGGGAATAAAGACATGGGAATACAGCTGGCAACACGTATTCGAGAGCTTTCCGTGTTCTGCAGCCCATATAGTCGTAGCAACCTTTGGAAGACCTCTGTACACTTGCCAGAGTACGTTAGAGGTGTTAGCACACTATGATGTGTTAGCAACACACCGCATCTTACCTGTCTCGCAGTTCCTGCCTGTAAAACCTCGCACACAGGTACAGCGGAACTTGTCGACGAGATCATTGCACGTGCCGTTGTTTACGCACGGCGAGCTGACGCACTCGTTGATATCTGAAAAAGATACGAACGTTTGGTTTAATAAACGTGGTCTGATGGCATGGACTTCACCGCGTCGACAATTTGCTAAATAAACTGCACAACACAAATTTCAAAATGAAATGTATAATACACCCATGAACACATATGAACTCCCATGAACACATATGTAACAACATTGGATAATCAGGCTAGGTTGATACGATAACGACAGTTCCATTGTGTCACGATATGTTGAACGCAGTCATATAGACTACCCAAATGCTACCGAAAAGGTATGTGTTATTGAATTCCCGTATGTGCCGATATTGTATAGTTGGCTAACTAACCGAATTGGCAGTTGGTTCCGTTGTATCCAGGCATACAGTCACACGTGTAGGCGTTGTCACCGTTTTGACAATCTGCTCCGTTCTGGCAGGGATCACTTTCACATTCGTCGAAATCTGCAATCAAAAGAAAACAGCCCGCATTAGTAGGAATCGGTGTATCATTGTTTGGGTTAACATTACTCTGAACACAAATCAATGCTGTAAAAATAATTAATACATTTTCGACATTGTCATTTCGTTACAATGATAAGATGTCCAGGACACATAATCTTCTTCTAAATGGATATACTTAAACAACGTCCATCATGTTGTAAAACAAACTGCCAAGAAAATACGCGTATGACAACATTGTTGCAGTAGACAAGTTATTTACATATCAATAAACATGGTTGTCTTCCCCGAATATTTCGGACGCTTCACCCTGCTAGCGGACTGACTACGCTACGGGAGCGTCACCTGACTAACATCACATGACAAAAGCTGGAGAAGGACCGGGGTGCTTCTGGCTTACATCTCTTCTTTGATTGACACTTGAGACGTCGGCCTGGAGCTCCACCCGGAATTCTCCAAATTGTGTCACATAACGTAAGCCAAGCAACATTGTTGTATATCAATAGATGAAATATTTATACCCGAAAACCGAAAATATTTATACCCATAAACGTTTTCGTTGTTTAAGCGCATATCAGATGATCTTGATATGCCTAGACGACTCGCTAATGGAATATTCCTTATTCTCTCCTTGCACAATTTTATTATGACTTTAAATTATTTAAGCATTTAAATTATAGCTAATTATATTTTATTTGATCGTGGGCGGTTGCACACATGGACACCATAACATACCTTGACAGACGGTGTCGTTGTACTGTGTGAACCCGGCGTGACAGACACACTTGAAGGTGCCGATGGTGTTGTTGCACGTGGCGTGACCGTCACACATGCTGTTGGCGCACTCGTCGATGTCGTCGCGACAGTCGCCGCCCTCGAAGCCGGCCGGACACTCCGCACAGCCGGTTGTAAGGCTGCAGTTGGTGTCGATTTCACGACAGTTGCAGTCACGGAGACAATCCGTGCCCCACGTGCCGGTCTGGCAGGCTGCAAGAGAAACCACGTTGTATTGTGTCGATAGGCTTACTAGCTACAATTACAGCACACAAATGCTTTGGTATTTGTTTATTTCATTTTATTAGTCGACAACTTGTGCAGATGATATTGTATATGTGAGTGTAACTATTGAGAAGCTAACTGTTGTGGCATTTAACACTTCCGTGAGTGCTCATTATATACACTTATGACGTAGATAGACAAAACCAAAACCTTTCCATTATGACGCAAGACTGCACATCGTAATGCTTACAACCAGTTAATCCCCATTAGAAGCTACAAACCACTTTAAACATGATTGGAATCAGTGGCGTTTAGAAGGTTAAAATGACGCGTCTGTCATTGTAGCAAGTTGAACAAAATGTACCTTCACAGTTTGCTATAGCAACACGTTGATAAATAATTAAAGTGTCTACTTCTTGCCGGTGCCCAGGATAAGTCCCCTTACACTTACGTTTGCAGGCTTTCTTGTCGTTCATCAGTTGGAAGCCTTTGTTGCAGCTGCAGTTGAAGCCACCGTCGAAGTTCGTACACGTGTGATCACAACCGCCTTTGTCATTGGAACATTCATTGGTATCTGCAAACACAAAGCCAGAATAAAACATAGAAATACACTATTATGTAAACCATTTCACTAATACTATATTTATCATATGGCAAATTCACATGGCTGTCTAGGCTTGCCTACTGTAGTTAAGATTGGGTGACTAATGGTACATAATTTATTAGAAAACATGCTGAAATGGATTGTGCTACAAACACGTGACTTTACCGTCAACAACAACAACACTTAGTCCATAACTGGATCACTGTTCATGTCTGCTCGCTTACCTTCACAAGTTTTGCCATCGCCCTTGAGAGTGTATCCGGCTTGACAGATACATACGTAGTTTGATCCAACCTGTTTGCAGCCGTATGAACAGTGTTTTTCATCGCATTTAGTTTTCAGGTCCTGTGCTGAAGAGTTGAGGAAAAACAATATCTCCATGAACGTTTCGACACAAGACAATGCCTAGTTATGAAAGTATAAGCCATGTCCATTATCGACAGGGAACATTATTAGTTTCCGTTCTGCGTTGCAGATTATACAATTATATACATTACGGTGTCCCACCAAACCACCAAACACATTTTTAATATATGGTCCCAACCACTAAACAGTTTATCGTCACCAAGATATTTCTTCCTGTGTTTAAGTTAATTTGTGGGTGATTTGGAGAACCCCAAGCAACGTGAATTTAAATATTTGGAAAATAGGTACACAATACGTGGCGAGAACTACGCTGATTTCAAGATTGAATGTCAATGCGGCGGAAATGAAAAATCTGTACGAATTCATGTAACATGTCATTGTATTATGTGCCGATTCAGGGGTTCCAAGTTCCCTGACAAATTGGCAACATATGTCGAACTAAGCCATTTTCGTGGAGTCTGGGAATCCCGTCAGAATACGCTGACATTTTCTGCAAATTAAAATGTGTGTGGGTGTGCGTGCGTGCGTGCGTGTGTGCGTGTGCATGCACGTGTGTGTTTGTGAGACGAATAGAAGGAATAACAATGCATACCCCAATGACTGGTCGTCATGACAACACAAGATAAAACATATATATGCAGGCGTTTTATTCGTATAAGAAAATATAACATTATGGGACATTACCTATCATGGTTGCAAGTTACCATCACATAAAACATACCGAGTAGTTTGCTTTAATGAGGTCCCAAAGATAGTGGAAAGGAATCGGCTTCACAGTTCAGTGCTACTGTCTGAGTCTGTCTGAACACTCATATATCGCTATGAAGATTTAACAATGTCTAATAAGATTGCAATCCAAAACTACAAGTTTCAGATGGTAAATAGACAAAGAAACCATGGGTTTGTCGAGACTCCAACATTGTTTTTCATCTATGTAGGGCGTAAAACCCGGCCTTATCAGACATTTTTCAATTGTATTTTGAAACATATTCACGCTGCTAGCATTAACATAATCATTTGATAATAATGTTGTTCCATTAATGTATCGACCTCTGTGAGAATGAGTATTTTCTAATATCCAACCTACATTGTTCCTTACCTAATACTGTGCCTCCTGGTTCTACTGCCATCTTTAAATGTGAAGAACATGTTCCTATCAATATCCTCGTAACTATTCAATATTTAAAAAAGCTTATATTTTGATTACAATGCCTTAAGCAATTTAGGCAGGTGGAAATCGAACCTATTTAGAGATGGTTACATTAGTAACCGGATACGTATGCTGCTGGGATTGGTCGATGATCCAGTAGCAAGTCACAACCGCAGAGTTTATTTGTACATTTAATACTCATTAAACATAAATCGCTTAACAACGTTTAGCATCATAATGACCAGTGTTCTATAGCTTGTTTTGACAGTCGCGGTGGTAGCTCAATTGTTTGGTGCTCGCTTAGTGAGTGTGTGGTAGTGGGAGCGGAGCCCACGTCGGCGAACTAACACCCGCCATATAGGACGGAAGCTGGTAGGACGTGTCTTTCCGACGAGCCACTAATATCCATAGGTGTTTCGACCTGATGCCTATGCAGAGGGAAGTAAACTATCTCGCACATGGATAAGTGAAGGTCTCCATATATAACCCGCAGATGTTGCGAAGACACTCTTTATACAGGGATGCACGTAAAGGGAACACATATGCAATATTTGATCATAAGCTCTAAATATACGCGATCGAAAGTACTCCTAATTAATTATGCATTGGATATACCTCGTTTCTACTGCAGACTTTAATACACGGTTGTCTAAATGCTCGTACCAACGTATAGTAACTTACTGATGTTGCACGTCGTGTTGTCCGTGTTCTGTGTGTAGCCATCGATGCACGAACACACGAAGCTGCCGTTTGTGTTCTCACACGTCTGTTCGCAATCGGCCGTCCCCTCCGTACATTCGTTTACATCTGAAAAACATACCATACCTGTTTACCCAAGTCAAACTAGCAGAGTATATCAAGCTATTCAATTGGCGAGCTCTGACGGGTAGGTAGGTTATATAAAACATTGGATGTCATTCCCTAACATTCTGTGTTCACATGTCCCTATATTTTATCAAATAACTGGGGAAACAGGGTAAACAAAACGGCTGAGGTCTAAATAGTCAACACCCACCAACACTAGTATACCTAAACAATAGCCACGTTTTTAGTGACGTAGGCCTCCCTTTTGCGAGACGGGAAGCAAATCGTTTATTTTGGTATAGCGTTGACTTAACCAGCATTACCTACCTGTACAGTTCTTCTTGTTCTCCAGCAGTCGATACCCATTCTTGCATGTACACGAGAAACCTTCGTCTCGGTCGACACAGATCTGTTCACAGTCGTGTCTTGGTTTTTTCTCGTCACACTCGTTGATCGCTGTAGAAAACACCAAAGCATTGTTTTGTTTATGTAACATATTTGGCAAAGTACAAATCATAAATTGTATGACTTAACTACTTAAGTATGCATATTAACAATATAACACATTGCTTAATATAGGCCTACATACTCGATATGAACCATTTTTTTTGCAATTTGCCTTCGCTACTGTCTTGGTTTATGGGAATTTCGTTGGATATTATATTCGAGAACGATATTGCCACGATGCTAATTACTAAAGAATATTGTCCAGAAACATAGTGTCATCATATATACGTCTACATAATAATGAAAGCACCGAAACCCGTCGATAGGACATACTTACAAAGACATATCCCTTCGTTGTCTTCTGTACCTTCCGGACAATCACTGCACGTGTATGACTTATCATTGGTCACTTGTTCTGCCGGAGTGACGTCAGTGCAGTTCGTGCCCTGTGTGCACGGGTTGTCTTGGCAACCGTCCATATCTGACTCGCAGTAATCACCTGACAGTAAAAGGAACACAAACTATAGCATGACTGTTATAGCAGTAGTAATGATAAAATGATAATACAAATGTGGTGTAGCATTCACGAGTTGTAATCATGAACATTTGAAAATGATGATTTTGTTAAATTTAAAATGTTAAGATCTCATGAAAATACGACATTATTTATATCGAAATATTCAAGAAAGATCTATAGAATTATATGTGTGTGCGTGCGTGCGTACCTGCGTGCGTGCGCGCGCGCGTCTTAATGGCATCGCATTAAACTAAGTAATTTAATCTCGAATATATTGTTAAAGACATTGACGAGTGTGGGGGATCTTGCTCTCACCTAACGAATGCTTTCAAATGCGCTTGTCTGCAGGATCTTTACGAGGGAGTCACATGTCAAACATGTTAGGTGCGCGCGCGCGCGCGTGTGTGTGTGTGTGTGTGTGTGTGTGCGCGCGCGCGCACGAATGTGTTAGAAAGAAACAGTTATTTCGCCAAAAATTACATTAATTAATTGGGTGTGTGTATATGTGTAATACTACACAACCATATGTTTTTCCCAATTAACAAAAGATGACACACCAGTCGTAGGTCTATATTCTGCCATTCCTTACCTTCCCAGCCGGTGGAGCAGTTGCACTGGACGATCCTGAATGTCTGTTTCAGCTCGTAGCCGTCAGCGAGCAGGTCAAACAGACACTCTCCGTGTCCGGAGCAGTTGCACAGGTTGATGGAGACATCAGCGGCCGCAACACCTTTGTTGCCGTCCGAAGCCGAAAACCTGAGTGCATACAACGAGAGATTGCATTTGTATAGTATAGCACTCCTTATGTGTCAAGCGCCATATTACACATTCATGTTGTTCAAACCATCTTGTTGAAACAAAAGTCAAAACACTTCCATCTGATAAAATATCATATGCGATATAAAATAACTGATTACATAGGGGTAGACTTGATTTGCCGTCATCATACATACGATATATTCACTGGGTCCATATTGGTGGGCGTCCATTTGTAAACGTTATCCTGGAAGGTGCAGCCATCCGGACGGTCCGAATCCAGTTCGACAGTGACTTCATCACCGTCTGGGTCGGAAGTGGTCACAGTCAGGGTGTTTTCGTGCCCGACTGTCACATTGAATATCTTGTCGACGGTGATGTTAGGACTTGCGTTCGCTGCAAATATAAGATTACGTGAACATTTGAAATAGGGACGATGTGTATGTATTTGAAATGCAACTATGTTGATGGCAATACTGATAATTGGTTATTTGCAGTTTATTCTGAAATGGGTTGTTTCAATGTTGTTACATCAAACAAACTATTGTCAACACCTGTTTGAATATGGTTTATTACCCTACACTTTTGATTGACATATGGCGTCACGTGCAACTTGTGAAATACACAAGACACTCTGCTATTTTGTCCTCAACAGCGCGAATAAACCGCACGTGGGTACATAATATGACAAACTATTTGCAGAACAAATGTTTACCCACGACAACCAATATCCGATCATAGCTTGCAAATGTTAAAGAAGTCACTTGTCAACAAATAATGTATTGTGCTAGCAGTAACTCGTATTGGAATTTAACAGAAATCGCACACCACTAACACGTATTTGCCATATGGCGATTACAAATACGCTATTGCGGGTAACCTGACTTGTGCATGGATTAACAAATTATAGATGCGTGTCTAATGTGTCGCTAATAGCCGCCAAAACAAAGTGCCCGACTGTCACATTGAATATCTTGTCGACGGTGATGTTAGGACTTGCGTTCGCTGCAAATATCAGATTATGTGAGTGTTTGAAATAGGGACGACATATTTGTCTTTACAAATGCAACTCATATGTCATAAAGCTGCATGCGGCGACGGCAATGTTGATAATACATTATTTGCAGTTTATTCTGGAATTGTTTTTCTCAATGTTGTCAGATGAAAAGGAATATTATCAACATATATTTGACTATGGTTTATTACCCAACACTTTTGGTTTGGAGTTGGCGTCATGTACACCTTACGAAATACATAAAACATTCTACTATGGCATTCTGCAGAACAATATTTTACCCACGACAACCAATATCCTATCATAGCTCGCAAACGAAGTCACGTGTCATCAAAGAATGCATTGCATGAACAGGAACTCGTACTGAAATTTAACAGAAACCGGGTAGTCATGACGCTTACTCCTTTACCCGTATTGGTGTTGTAGATCGAGATCTTTGGCTCTGTGAGTCCCCGACATGTTTATAATATTTTCCTGTGGAGGAAAGTTTTCTTCCCCTGACATAGACACACAAAGAAGGGACCAGTCACTTTTAGTGTCTTCCACACTAACTTGTAGGCATCAAATACCTAAGCACTTACATAACGTAGCTGCGCTCTCCTCGTTCTTTGCGTTTGTCGCCAAAGTCGCTGCAGCGGCATCTTCTTTGCCTTAACGTAATAATACTGCTTTTAGTCATCAATATCAACAATAACCCAATATGTGCATTCATACAAAGATGATCTTATTTAATGAGCATTATGTTTTTAGTTGATGTATTGAACGACATTCGAAAATCGTGTTTAGCTTGACGGCTTAATTTTCTTGCTGGTATAACATTGCATTTCATCATAAAGCATGTAAACTTTGATGTGCTATGATTTGATATGATATTATATGAGCTGTATGTACGCTGGTCTGGATATTATGTTATGTATTTAATTTGTGGCAACTAATCGCCAACGTTCAAACCCTCGATTTTATTGTCTGTGTCGCATTTATATATAAGAATATGTATTATTCTAAAGGGTATCGCTACGACAAATATTTTGTAATATGTTCCATTTTTTTAATGTCGATATGGTATGGTTTGGATTCCAACCTGTAATTGCGAAGTCAAAAAGACATTCTTTGTTCTCCCCGCAGGTCTGTTCCGCCTTCTTTTTCTGTGTGTCCGTCATGTTGGCGCGCACGTCCTCGAGGAAGAGCGGCTGGAACTCGGTGTGTGCGAACGTCGAGTAACTCTGGCCCGGCGCGTAGTAGAACAGTGACTCGACGGCATCAATTCTCCCTGAACACAAACGGCGGGAGGAACCATAAGACGAATGACGCCTTTCACGATACTAAATATCATCAACACAAACATGCAAACGACAAGTATGAAATGAAGACAAAAACTTACAAAAAGGAGACTACAGCAACAAGTAATCAGTCATCGCAACATTTGAACGATGTTAGATTAAAGAGATGGGTTCGTTGAAACTATAACAACTGTCATTATATGTGTTACATTTGATCGATGCAAATTACAAATTCATTGCGCGAATTACATGAACACAAACTCGGATACTATTTGAGAAACATAACTATGTAAATAATATATGCGCCGCTTACATTTTTCACCAAATTCGTTGAATATCGTCTTCTCGGACGAGCTGTTTGACAGGGGAAGGACGTTCTCATCTGGCGGCTGAAGGTCGTCAGTAGGATCGCCATTGAACACTCCCATCAGGCCTTTCGTGTTTTCCTTGAAGTCATCTGGTGCTCCGACTGTGATGTCGAGTTGTTCAACACTCACTCCGATAGTCAGTGCGAAACCTGCAGCAAAATTGCTTCTTCAATATGGATGATTGCACGAAAGCCACACAAACGTGGCGGTCAAGCTGTAAGCAGCATTAGAAGAACATAAGCTAAAACGAATGTAACGACGAGCAACGGTGCAGTTTTGATCGTCACCACGTTTTGCAACAAAAACAATAGTTCCTAACGGGTGAAAGGTGAAACTGGTATTAATACATTATGACACAAATGTGGATATCAGAACCAGACAGCTTGGTGGGTAATGTCTCGATAGCCATGTTCCGTCAGCTAAATCGTATTAAACTGCCCATTTTATTATTCCTACATGTGCATAAAGCACATATTGTATACTTGAATTGTCATGAATAAAAACCGTAGCGGTTTTGTACACCTGCGAAGTCATCGCAGCTAATCGTCATCTCATGAGGCCTGCCTCCTGTCTGTGTTACATACGTGTAGCATCATGACTATGCTTTGGTATAAAATGAATATGCGCGTTATCTGAAGTCCGACACTGCGAGTTGTGGTGGTGGGTGATGGGTTGAAGCAATATTAAACGCTGTATGTTTTTTTGTGACTGTGATAATTCATGAGACCATCCCTAAGATGAAACCAAGCATACGTAATATGGAATGGCTGCTATTGATCAATAACCAACAAAACACCCGTAACAACAATAATAATATGATAGGGGTATTTGACGACTTACCTGACTTGTACGATACTTCTATTTGTGTGACGTTCTTCTTTGTAAGGGTAACCTTATCGAATTCTTTCTCGTCAGTTAAGTTCGCTGCGCTGAACCAATCCGTCTCGTTCAAGCCTCCCACGAAAACTGCCAGACCTAGATAACATGATTCAACATAACAGGCAGTGGTCGACATACAAACGATTCACAGTAATGTGATATTTCATTCATTAATGTAAAACTGTTACAATCAAAGCTTTATTCTAAATATAGTTCATATCGATGGCGATCAACATTATGCATATACATCCCGCATTTTGCCAGCACAATTTTTTCAAGAAAGAATGGAGGTAGACATTCACTCATACATGTTTTTTTTTCCGCCAAACGCATAAACGTGTCGTGTGGTACAAACATAGGTTGCGCTCTTCCATGTGTGCCTGACTGCACACAGAGTGAATACCTTAGTATGGTGTAGAAACAATCTGATACGAGGTGACACGATCGGCGCCGAGAAACAGTTTCGCTTTAAAGACGGCGTTTTTTTTGCAAAATGCGGAACGATAAACGCAGGAACCCAAACTACGGTTATGTCAAAATCGCTGAATGTATGACATAAGCAAACATTCTCCAAATATTAAGCAAAATGCATCACCATTTCTAGCTCATACCATCCCTTGTGGCTGTCATCTCAACGTGGATAGTATCCGAGTCGACGTCTTTAGCAGCGAACGCGCTAAATATGGTTGCTTGTGTCTCTGTTCCGTTGGCGTCGCGAGCCTTCGCCGTGCGGCCCTGCAGGGTGAAGTTGCCGTGTGTCGTCTCTATGAGTGTGTACTCGCCCAGGCCGTTGAAGGTGTACTGGAAGCCGTCCAGCGTGCGGATGTGTGGGTCACCAAAGAACCAACCTGTGACAGCGGGAGACAGCGACGGTGAATATTCACTTCTACATCTGTTACACAACATACTTCATGTTACTGCTTATTGAATACTTGCTGAAATCGCATAACCCAATAAATCAAGTAACAGGTGAAAGCACATTTGTCAAGATATTGTATTTTAACCACCTTTTAGTTCTTCTATAAAAAGGTATGATGTTATGTAGCACGATACTAGGACCTTAATACCGCGCAAAAAGCTTTACTATTCACTCCTAGCAGACGTGTTCATTCCAACACCAGTCCAACCCTTCTTCTCTGGGAAGCAGCCACGTTACAAATACTGCGCGAAAACGATTCTTTAAGTATACCACCGCCTAGTCATTTAAGCATATGCTTGAACCGATGCGATGCTATTCCCTCGAAACTGGCAGCAATTCGATTCGAACCACGGTCTTCTCTATTCAGTCATACGTTACAATAGCTACCGAACACCATTGTATATTACTTACACATTTTCTTCATAAAAGTCCAACCCTGTCAGTTAACATGGGAAGTGTGTTTTAAGCGACCCTTTGTTATAACGTTTAGTAGTGGAATTGTATTGTCAGCAAAAAAAGATGTGTCTAGAAATGGATGATTCCTTTATGAAGACACCCCACCTAAAGTACCAATTTATGATGAAGTATTTGTAACTGATCTTCATCACTTTTGTAATTATATGTGTTCGTGGTGGATTCGTGAGGCAGATGGTTTTATTGACCATCACTGGTTTTTATTTACCTTTTATTTTGGTAAAAACATCACTTACTTTATATTTTTTCATCGCGGTATCTTCATGATTTGGTATTGATAATCGTTATCAATATTGTATACTGTTTGACAGGCTTGCATCATGGATTCGTGAGGAAGAAGTAAGAATTAACCAAAGGAAATAAAATTAGAAAGAAAAAATAAAATTTCGGTTCAGATTCGACGCTTTGATACCATTGAAATCCTTAAAACTTCACCGTAACATTTGTATGGGTATGTGTAGGCAATTCTTAAATGTAGAAATAATTTGAAAAAACGAATGAAAACAGCAAAAATTGGCAAAATGGATCCCATATTAAATAGAAAAGACCACGATATCTTTCAGACATATGGACAGTTTTATGTGGCCTGAAAGCGCACGCTCAGCTCTACATACACAATAAAAGAAATAGCATCTCGGCATCTTTTTCATCAACAGGACCCTCGTACCTAATGTAAGCAAACTGTGAAATATGTAGACATATTTACTGACCAATAAACAGAGGAAAATATCCCCAGCAGTAGTTCATCGGTCGGACCCAGTAGAAGTACTCGCAGTTATCGCTGAATTGACAGCACCACTGTTTCGGCAGGACATCCCATTTCTCGTGTTGTCTGCGATAGCGAGGATGGTATAAGGACGTCTGACCTCCGCGGCCGTCCTCCGTCGTGATAAGGGAGCCGCGGCGAGTATAGCAACATTCCTGTTGGTTGACGTAAATATTAGGTCAACAACCAGCATACATTTGGCAGTGCTTCATGATAAAAGAACGCATATGCCTATGTTGTTGCCGACATAATATAGTACCACAACATCGAGTGTGAATGTGTGCGTGTGCGTGTGCGTGTGCGTGTGCGTGTGCTTGTTTGTGTGTGTGTGTGTGTGTGTGCGCGTGTGCGTGTGCGTGTGCGTGTGCGTGTGCGTGTGCGTGTGTGTGTGTGTGTGTGTGTGTGTGTGTGTGTCTGCGTGCGTGTATCTTGGCATTACACGTACCTGCGAAGAAAACCACCAAGGCATTCGTTCGTACATGCACAACTTCTCGTAGTTTGTGTCGTAAAACTGCCTCCAGTTGAACCTCCAGCGACCGTCCATCGCCGCCAGGCGAAAGTCACACGGACAGGGCCTCGTCCAGCTCATGTAGAACTGTATCAGCCAATACCATCTCATCTCGTTCGCAAACCAGTTGTAGCACTTCTGATCGTAGTTGATCTCATGACTTCCCGACGCCACGCGGAACATGTAGCGACCGCGGTCGCCTGTGTATGATACAAACATCAGTTACTATGAAAGATCACGTTGTGCAAAGACTTATTGAAAACGGACGTACAAGTTTGGATATGATATATGTATGCCTCCTGCTGTTGATCTTCACTGCACTACAAATCACCAAAGATCTATTGAGGGATTTTTGCCATTCAAAAACCGCAGGTTATGATGGCGTCCCATATTATATTGTAACTCGGAATGCACCTTGACCACATGGCTGTAGAATAAATTGAAACATGTGTAAGTGATGTAACAAACCAGTGTTGCCGATCCGTGTGTCCATGCGGAAAGCCGTCGGTTTCATGGACGGAGCCAACTGCAACGATTTCTTTTCGGAGTGTTTGTACGAGAAATATCCTATCATGCTCCGTCGTGACGTGAACCAGTTGTCCCATCCCATGTCTTTGTAGATGTACATGCCGAAGGTTTGGTACCGCGACGGGTCGTAGGCGATGACCAACTGGAAGGTGTTGGGCTGAAGAAATAAACTCAAAAACATGTATTCGCGAATCTGTAAGGGCACACGTGCACCAACTTAGTAACCGATGTGGGGCGCCTGCTGTCGTTTCGAAATGTTTTTCCCTCCACATTGCTTGGTCTTTTGGAAGAGACACTAACACCATTTGAGCCCTTCTACCTGATGTCTATGCCAGAGTAAACATAAAATCCCAAACACGGTGTAAATGTCTAACTTATCGTGGAATCACAGAGCGGTGGTGTCGATATCTAACCTACCGTGTATGTATGGATGGTGCGAATGCGCTCAGTTCTTCAATAATCTAGTAACTTAATGTGTGACAAGCAAATAAGTATGACCTATAATGGCTGACGGAGAAGGATAAGAAATTGAGGAAGAAGAAGGGAAAGAAGAAGAAGGAGAAGAAGAAGAAAAGAAGAAATACTAGAGGAAGAAGAAAGAGGAGAAAAGGAAGAAGAAAGAGAACAGGATGAACAAGGACAGGAATAAGTTTAGGAAAAGAAAAAAAAAAGAGGATAAGGAAGGCCAGAAGAAGAAGAAAGAGAAAAGGGAGAGGAAATAGAAGAACACGAAGAAGGAGAAAAATTAGAAGAAGGAGAAGAAGGAGAAGAACGACAAAAATATGAAGGGCAAGAA
>BSQZ01000048.1:695000-720000 GCA_033239005.1 Lamellibrachia satsuma | reverse complement strand
ACCGTTTCGAAGGAACGTCTGATTGTAGACTGATCAACCATGGTATGTTTAACAAGATTTATTAAGATTGCCATCCAACAAGTAGTACCCATATGCCTAGTGGACAATGAAACCATTGATTTATCGATATTCCAGCAATTGTTCATCTATGTATAACCCGCCCTCTTAAGGTATTGGTCAGTTCTGTTTTCAAAGATTTTCGTTCTGCTCACATTTACACAATAATGTAGATAGTTTGTTCCATTCGAGTATTGGCCTGAAAATTAGTACGTTCTGATATCCAATCAACACTGATCCTTCACTAACGTTACTTCCTGTCCTCTTTTTCTACTATTTTTCTTAGTGAGAACATATATTTCTACTAACATTTTCATACCCATTCGATATCTTAATATTACTTGCGTCTTGTCTTGTCAGTTGTTGCCAGACGAATTCTTGCAGATACGCCGCGTTGCACGAAAATACTATAGCTACCTGGCGACAAATCATTATGACTAAACTGGACATTGTTTTTGCGGAGACATTCACGGAGATCCAAACTTCACATCAGCCGCTTTGTACTGATATAACACAGCCACCTGAAGACAAAACATCGCGACTAATTTGGACACCTTTAAATAATTGTACTGAAGTTAGCTGTGTTGGCAACCGATGTTGTGCTATTACATCAAAGTGTATTACGATATTCTAGCTTACCTGTCTCACACCTGTCGCCGGTGTAACCGGCCACGCACGTGCAGCTGTAGGCGTTCACTTCATCAATACACGTAGCTCCGTTCATGCACGGATCACTTGAACATTCGTTAATGTCTGAAATGCATACGAAATCTTACGTGCATTGAATTAGTAGGTACTATGAACGCCCCGGTTAAAGTCGTCCTGCTGAGGTGGCCGACTACCCGGAAAACAAGCTATCTGCGCATCGGTCTGTGCATCGTAGTCGCAACATGAAATCAACACAAAAGTTATATTGTCGATTGAAAGTATGTAATTGTTGCCAATAATAAACACAGATGACACATGTTTTTGTAAAATAACATTACTTCTTGTGGGTAAAATTTTGCTTTTTTATAACAGTTTTGCTGCTGACGTAGCTGTTACTATGTAATATATTTAAAACATTTGCACGGGAACCCCAACTATTGTTTTTTTGCATTTTATTGATAAATAAATAATAACTGAACATTTCGGCCAAGGTTTACTGAATTGGTTTTACTCCTTTTTGGGTCAAATAATGTAACCTAAGATATTGGTCAGCTATTTTTAAAGATTTTCGCTCTACTCACATTTACACAATAATGTAGATAGTTTGTTCCATTCGAGTATTTATTGTCCTGTAAATTAGGATGTTCGGATACTCAATCAACACTGATCCTTTACTAATGTTACCTCCTGTCCTCTTGTTCAACTATTTTTCCTAAGTGAGAAAACATATTTCTATTAATATTTTCATACCCATTCGATATCTTAATATTACTTGCGTCTTGTTTTGTCAGTTGTTGCCAGACGAATTCTTGCAGATACGCCGCGTTGCACGAAAATACTATAGCTACCTGGCGACAGATCATTATGACTAAACTGGACATTGTTTTTGCGGAGACATTCATGGAGATCCAAACTTCACATAGGCCACTTTGTACTGATATAACACAGCCACCTGAAGACAAAACATCGCGACTAATCTGGGCACCTTTAAAGAGGAAAGACTGAAGACCGCAACTTCAGATGAGCCATTGGGCAGCACAATGGCTTACACACCTCGTGGCAAGTAATTATGACTAATCTAAGTCACTCCAGATAGTTGTAATGTGACGTGACCGAGGCTGCGCTGCTACAACAACGTGTATCGTGATACTCTAACATACCTGTCTCACACCTGTCGCCGTTGTAACCAGCCACGCACGTGCACCTGTACGCGTTTACTTCATCGTTGCACGTAGCTCCATGCATGCACGGGTCACCGTCACAGTCATCGATGTCTGCAAACAATAACGTGTATGCAGTAGTTCCAATGGTCGGAGACACCCTACCTGGGTATATATTCTCACTCACAGGGAATTGTCAAACACAATATGGAACTATACGGTTTAACAGTAACATCATAAATATTGAAATTCCACAGACGTAGTAACTTTACGATTAAATAAATTATACCTGCTCAGATATATCGACAATGGTTGGAAATAAAACATATAACGACATAGTAGCAACGCTAATAAAAAATCGGCAAAGGAGCATGTTATTCTAATCGAAACGTCAAGCGACAGTTCTCTTTGTGTAAGATCGCGTGATCAATGGAGGAGAATGAGGGGTTGTTTTTGTGCAACACAAGTGATCATACGGTTATTACAAGACGCATGTCTGCCATATTTCGGTGGGCTTCAAAATGAGGTTTTATTACTCACTCAGATGCTTAGTTGACAGCTTACATTTTTCATAAATATGGATGTGTTGTAATGCAGTTCAGAGTAACAACCGCTCTATGTTGCTTAACACCGGCACGTCACTGGCTAGTGATGTGTTGTGATGCAGTTCAGAGTGACAACCACTCTATGTTGCTTAACACCGACACGTTACTGGCTAGTGATGTGTTGTGATGCAGTTCAGAGTGACAACCACTCTATGTTGCTTAACACCGGCACGTTACTGGCTAGTGATGTGTTGTGATGCAGTTCAGAGTGACAACCACTCTATGTTGCTTAACACCGACACGTTACTGGCTAGTGATGTGTTGTGATGCAGTTCAGAGTGACAACCACTCTATGTTGCTTAACACCGGCACGTTACTGGCTAGTGATGTGTTGTGATGCAGTTCAGAGTGACAACCACTCTATGTTGCTTAACACCGGCACGTTACTGGCTAGTGATGTGTTGTGATGCAGTTCAGAGTGACAACCACTCTATGTTGCTTAACACAGGCACGTTACTGGCTAGTGGTGCGTTGCTTGCGGAGGAATTTATGTTGATGCTCACTTCAGATAGCCTTTGTTCACCGGGTGTTGTTCACATGCAATCCTTGTCAGCGTTGTCTGTCCTCTGCTGTGGTCTCGACTTGCCAATTATTTTATCTTGTCTAGCGAGTGTTTCTCTTGCCCTCCAGGGTTTCTCCTCTTGCCCTCCAGGGTTTCTCCTCTTGCTTTCCAGGGTTTCTTCTCTTGCCCTCCAGGGTGTCTTCTCTTGCCCTCCAGGGTGCTTTGCAGGATTGTTTATGAAATGGTGTTGTTCTGAGTGATGTGGCCGATGACAGCTTTCGTCGTTTCACCAACAAGGGCCTTTGCTTTCCAGCAAGTGAATTCACTTGTCTCACACATTTCTTTGTTTTATGTTCAATAGAAGAAATGCGAAGGAGTCTTCTGAAGCATTTCGTTTGGTCAGTTGAAGAAAAATAGTTGTGAATAATCCGGACAGCAATATATAGTTGCAATTGTATTGAAGATGTCATCGTAGGTGACAGATAATGGGCTGCTAAAAAAAAACACGCATTGAGACACCCAGTCATACCTGTATCACACGTGTCGCCCGTATAACCTGCCGCGCAGTTGCAGCTGTAGCCGTTCACGTCATCGAAACACGTAGCTCCATTCTTACACGGGATGCTCACACATTCATCGATGTCTGTAAAATCGGTCAAACACAGTGTCTGTGCATATTATTTTTTTTTGGACAAAAACATGTTATCGCAATGCAATGATCAATAATTTGTGTTTTCAATGAAGAACCAAACAACGTTTGTATGACAACATTTCGTCGCCGTCGGTGCCTTCGAGGATAATCACGTGGTATTTACATAATTCAAGGTAATTAGCTGTGACACATTGTTGGCGACTAGTGTTCTGTTGCTCGCAGAGTAATGCATGTGGACATTAACTTCAGAAACTCCGATGCGTATCGAATTGGATTAGTCAGCGACTAGTACTAATTACAACTAATCTTGAGAGCACCAAAGTTGTAATTGTGTCGAATTTTGGCTGTAGTCCCGCTGAATTAAAATGCACAGCATTGGGTTTTCAGCCGCCTAATATAATTAAACTGCTCTGATTATATTAATCGAAGTCCACTGCATTACGATAATCTAGCATACCTGTCTCACACCTGTCGCCGGTGTAACCAGCTGCGCATGTGCAGGTGTAGGCGTTCACGCCGTCGTTGCACGTAGCTCCGTTCTCACACGGATCAATGATGCATGCATCGATGTCTGTACAAAATAATAACTATGCATCTTGCGTGTACATTCATTTCCTGGGCAGCGACATAATTATTATTTGTTTGATATATAGTTGCGTTGTCTTGACTCCCGAAACACAGCATAGAGTTAGGTGAATGCTGTTGAATCAGTGATTAGATCCGTAAGCGCCTCTAAGTCGGGATGTTGTTAGTACTGGACATTATATAATCCAATATAACCCTTGAAATTCCACTCAAGTGATAACCTAAAGTTCGACCTTTAACAATGTTAACGTAGAAAAGCAAATGTTGTCACATAAAAATATACGAAGAATTTAAATATGTGATCTGAATTTACTTTATTGGTTTGACTGAATATGATCTACTGTACCTGTAGTCGTCGTTGTTGTAGGACCATCTGTCGCTGTCGTTGTTGTAAGATCGTCCATCATTGTCGTGCCTGATCCGTCGTCGTCTGATTCAGTGGTGACGAACTCTTTTTTAGCGGAAAAAAACATCAAAGTGTTATGAACAATTCTGTTCAACACGCTGTTCGCAGAGAACATCACGGCGTTGCGATGTATTTATTCGACATAATTTAATAAAACAAAACACGCAATTTAAATGTTTCAGTAGTTACAACTCTGCCAGACCACTACTACAAAATAGCATTCACGAAGCACATGACATTAATGTGTCCAATACTAAACAAATATTTATCAAAGATAACACCGACACTTGTTTAGTTAAAGTAAATCAGGAGTACGCCCAACACGATCCCATATCATCGCCAAACCGTGATCCATTCACGCCTGTTTTATCATGTCGATCCTTTTATGATAGCAGCACCTAGAAACACCCACACCCGCACCCGTCCACCCTCCTACTCAGTGATGCAACTCATAAAACAACCAACCACCCAACCAACCGGCCGTCCAAATACAAAAACACCATCCATCCATCCATCCATGCATGCATGCATGCATGCATACATACATACATACATCCTTTCATTAATTTATTTATTCATTCATTCATTCATCGATCCATCTATAAATACATATATACATACACTGATACACCAATCCCGGCCTCCCAGTCACCCAACCAACAAACTTCCCAACCACCTAACCACATAACCACCCAACCACCCAGCCACTCAAACACCAAAACAATCAATTATCCACCAACGCACCAAACCACCCAAACACCAAACCTCCCAACCACCCAACCACTATTTATTCATTCATTCATAGATCCATCTATAAATACATGCATCAATACATACATACATACATACATACATACACTGATACACCAATCTCCACCTTCCAGTCACCCAACCACCCAATCAACAAACTTCCCAACCACCCAACCACACAACCACCCAGCCAATCACCAAAACAAACAATCATCCACCGACGCACCAAATCATCCAGCCACACAACCGCCCAACCACCAACCCAACCACCTAACCACATAACCACCCAACCACCCAGCCATTCAATCACCAAAACAATCAATTATCTACCAACGCACCAAACCACCCAAACACCAAACCTCCCAACCACCCAACCACCCAGCCTCCCACCCACCCACACACCCACCCACCCACCCACCCACCCACTCACCCACCCACCCATTGATATTAGTAATACCCTTATCACTCACCTTCGGCGCTGACGAAAAAGGCCAAACACACAACCGCCAGGAGGCACCACTGAATCACATAACTGTTCGCCATGTCGACTCCGCTTCACCACCTGCAATAAACATGCATTTATTATCCTTGTAAAGACACCGTTGTCAGGCGGGCACATGACAAATAGATGTTTGCCACCAATGGCATCATGCCCAGGTTAAACAACCTGAATCATACTGGCAATCACTAGATGGCAGCACGACTCGACAAAAATATAGGTGGCGAGCGTATATCGTCCTAGCTTCGATTATCCAGGCTCCGGGATGTGGCGCCAATGTTTGTCGCACACACCAGAGCCTGGATCCAAACCATACTTTTCACTGTGACGGAAATTATGTATGCACCCATGTTCTGGGTGCATACATTATGAGATTAATTAGGCCCTCATCCAGGGATTTGGTTAACTCATCAACTAAGAGTAAACTTTTATCAGTGTCTACGATGTAACTGGAGTCAACTTTAAACGTTGATTATATTGACACAAATTTTAGTGAGCGACATATATTTTTTAAGCATGTATGAGAGCCAATTGGAAAAAGCACAGTACTCGGTCATATACATAGCCATGAATTCACGAACAAAGCAAAATATTCAATTTATACCGCGCCCCTCTAACATTCGTTTATCAGAACACGTTGCACTTTGACATCAGCAGAACTGTTCACACAAATACCATTTCCACTTCTATTGAAGAATCGTGTCACTCTGCAATTGCTGCATGAAAGCTGTTCATTTTTATAATTCTATCACATAAGCCCAATCATTGTATATTGTTAGGTAGTCATTTATACAGCTGAGTGAAGGAAATTGTTCAACGTTTAGCTTAACTTTGTTATTACGCGTATACTTGTAACATACTGAATAAGTCAAGTATAAATGTTACCACCATAAACACCATTGCAACTTCTATTGAAGCATCCAGCCACGCTGTAATTGCTGCGCGAAATGTGCTCGTTTTTATAATTCCATCACAGAAACCCCACCATTGTATATTGCCAGGTACTCATTTATACAGCTGATTGAACTGGAGCAACGTGGGGTGAACGAAATGGCCCAGGTTTCGGAACGTCAGGACGAGCGCTCCGCCATATTGGCTAGTTCGTGTGTCGACACGTTTACTGCCACAACATTCGCCGTGTTTGCTACATGCTACTGTTTGCTATATGCTACTGTTTAATATTAATATTGTTAATATTGTTAATATTGTTAATATTGTTAATATTGTTAATATTAATGTTTAATTATATTTTAACAACTGTTTTCATCACTGACTGTCCGGGCATTTATTCTAGAAGGCTCCGGTGATGACACGCGCGGGAGCGCCAGTCGATGCCATCAACAACCGGTATCCGGTTGCCAAAGATATGGTAAACTGATTACCCTGGCTCACACAAAGGAAATGTGTGAAGCCGACCGCAGTGTAACGTCACAAACAGCCTCGCATGTGGCTGTATGTATTTCACCAAAGATAAGACACATCGACTCCTAGACATCGTCAGACACTGTAACCTGACGAGTTGAATTTGGCGAAGAGCGACGAAAGCATTATACTTGGTGTTATGCTATCACAAAATAATAGATATTGGAACTTAATGGATTTAGAACATCTGAACCCACCACAAATAGGCTTCTCGCGTGTTTGGTTAGGTGGCAATATGGCTGACCGGTCCAACAGTGCGTGTAAACATGGTCTGAGCATAGGCCTACATGTCATGAGGTTAAACGAATCCACACACACACACACACACACACACACACACACACACACACACACACACACACACACACACACACACACACACACACACACACACACACACACACACACACACACACACACACACACACACACACACACACACACACACACACACACACACACACACACACACACACACACACACACACACACACACACACACACACACACACACACACACACACACACACACACACACACACACACACACACACACACACACACACACACACACACACACACACACACACACACACACACACACACACACACACACACACACACACACACACACACACACACACACACACACACACACACACACACACACACACACACACACACACACACACACACTGTGTACGAAGCAGGAACGTTAAGATTAGGCAAGATGACTCGCTAATCAGGGAGACACATGAAGTCACATAAATGCCCGAATTCACCACAGCACATTGTCTCATTTATCTTAACAACGTGTCCCAACAATCGGTGTTAAGAAACTTGGGAATACTCCGCATTTTAGCCCTAATTGGTCAGCATCATAATTCAACAGGGTCTCAGCCAACAACTGCCACAAAATTCGGACATGCACAATGATACGTAAATGTAGTATTAAAAATGGGTGAAATATGGTATCACGAAGCACTAAATATATTAGTTTTATTTGCGGTTCAGACCAGCATTACAGTTCCATTGCCACTGTTGACGCGTGACCCAGTAAACAAGTCAACGGCCCACTTATATTATGTGTGCGTGCGTATCTGTGCGCTCGCACACGGTATGCGTTTCACTTAACAATAAATCCTTAATGTGTCGTCTATCTGTCAAAACACGCGCCAAATTTGAAACCAGCGTGGTTGTCGCTGGCAATTGAGCAACACTTCTAGATTACCTTGTATTGCGGAAGTTCCCACAAAAATCCCTTCGGACAGTTGCATAGACTACATGCCACAAAAGCGTGCAAGTTCAAAAGTGGCACGTTACTAACTGTCGTACGACAATGCTCTAGTTTTTTTGTTGCTATTTCAGAACGGTCTCACAAAGGTAAGTCAGAGGTACTGAGTTGGGTGTAGATGGTGCTAGGGTATAGCATCGACGTGTTCCCGAATCGAGTTTGTTAACGCAAATACCTGATTACTTTTGCAACATAAAAGCTATAGTGTAGTTCCCGAATTGTCCTGCGAAGTATATCTCCTGAGGGCGAGTACTTACATCAAAAGTGAGTTTATGTAAGAAGTTAGTAAAACGGGATCTTATGGTCCTATAAACACATTCGTGAAATACGCAACATATGGGTGCTTGTCGGTGCACTAATCAAATAAGCGGAACAATTAATAGAAGCAGGGCACTCAGTCCAGTTTTCTCGGGGAAATACATTCCGTATTCTAATTTGTTGTGAGTTTTGTAGACGATTACTAATAGTCATGCGTCAACGAATTATAAATACAATTGGGCTAGAGCAGAGTTTTAGCTGACTTTTCGTTGGTAAAAAAGATTGACATTGAGCGCCGTTCAGGGTTGGACAATGAAACCAGTGTTGTCATTCTTTCAGTAAAGGCGAACTGCATCTCAAACTCCCACAGCTGTGACCGTCGCAGGAAGTCTTGCGGAAAGCAAGTTTTGCCACTGTCGGCTACGTCGACACAGCGATTCATTTCCCCGATAAACAAATACTTTGTTTTTTTTGCATTTCTTTGTTGTGTTTGCTTTGTTTACTTTTGATGTGTTATATATGGGTCAGTTGGCTAATAATCTCAGTCATTTTGACCGTCACAGTTTTACACGTATGCTGGTGGGCCTAGTGTGCAGCAGATGGCGTTAAGAACCCGTGAACCGACCTGTTGAGCGATCATACAAGTCACGCTTACCAGTTCGTGCGGGCAGTGAGAATTATCGCATACATGTCAACTCTCCGTCATCCGTACGGAGTGTCCGTCCGTTTTGATATAGCTTTTAAATCTCCGTCCCCGTCGTTTGGTGTTCAACGGACGAAGCATTATTATTTTTTATTTTTCTTGAATAGTCCTCTTCCGTAAAATCGTTCGATAATCCCAGGAGTTGGTGTGTTTAAATGTCGATGATGATTTGCAGGCGTAGTTGTTCGCCTGATCCGGGAAACCCAGTAAAGAGACCGTATCAATCGCGTTTCAAAGATAGCTGGCCGAAAGACTGGCCAGTCAAAAGTGTAATGATTTTATATATAAGTCATAAATTCGATATGTGTGCAGAAAGGCGTGCTTCTTATATGCATGTCAACTGTGCTATGGTCCATGCATGTATCCCGTGTGGGTGATGCTATGGTCCATGTGTGCACCCCATGTGGGTGGTGCTATGGTCCATGTATGTATCCCGTGTCGGTGGTGCTATGGTCCCTGCGTGTATCCCGTGTGGGTGGTGCTATGGTCCATGCGTGTATCCCGTGTGGATGGTGCTATGGTCCATGTATGTATCCCGTGTGGGTGGTGCTATGGTCCATGCGTGTATCCCGTGTGGGTGGTGCTATGGTCCATTCGTGTATCCCGTGTGGGTGATGCTATGTTTCATGCGTGTATCCCATGTGGGTGGTGCTATGGTCCATCCGTGTATCCCGTGTGGGTGGTGGTTTGGTCCATGCGTGTATCCCGTGTGTGTGGTGCTATGGTCCATGTGTGTATCCCGTGTGGGTGGTGCTACAGTCCATGTGTGTATCCCGTGTGTGTGGTGCTATGGTCCATGTGTGTATCCCGAGTGGGTGGTGCTACAGTCCATGTGTGCATCCCGTGTGGGTGGTGCTATGGTCCATGCGTGTATCCCGCGAGACTGGTGCTCTTGACGTGCGCAGGCACATCAGTCTGCGAGTCACACGAAAGCCAGCCATGCGTGACACGATGGGGTGTTCAGTATGTGGTGGCTGACAAAGCCAATGTCATCCAAGTCATTCGAGCCGAGACCACAATAGCGCAGTCCATTGCAAAAACAGTGCGTCTCGCTGTGAGGATCCTTTTCGATGGCAAACAAGATTGACTAGGTTGACACTAGACAACAGGGCTTATATAATTATCAGGCAGATAATAAAAATAATATTAAACCTCGCGGTTACCCATGGTTGTCCATGGATGGACGTTAACCTTGATATCACAACAACATTTGCATTGTTTGCACTTTTGCGTTTATTAGATAGTAATGGAAATGGTGTAGTGGAAATGGTGTACCTTGCAATGTTTAAATCATCACATTTTCCAACAATACAAGTGATTGACTTTGATTATTTTACCATCTATCCGATGCAGTATGTCAACATTAAGTTCGGTTGAAATAAACCCAATTAGTACATATCGGTACATGAGATACATATGAGATGTGCTTCTATTGAGTTAGTGGGCGCACATTTAGAGAGCACCCAAATATTTGCCCATGACTGACGCACCTATATACCTATTGGTAGCGATGTTGATTTATTTTTAGCTTATTTTACCGGTTTTAACATTGAAAACATATATATTTATGCTACGCATATAGATATGTAACAACATACCGTTGTTACTGTTGCTACTGTCGTTACTGTTGTTACTACTGCTACTGTTGTTACTGTTGCTACTGTTGTTACTGTTGCTACTGTTGTTACTGTTATTACTGTTGCTACTGTCGCTACTGTTGTTACTGTTGCTACTGTTGCTACTGTTGTTACTGTTGCTCCAGTTGTTACTGTTGTTACTGTTGTTATTGTTGCTACTGTTGCTATTGCTGTTGTTATTGTTGCTACTGTTGCTATTGCTGTTACTGTTGCTACTATTGTTACTGTTGTTAATGTTGCTACTGTTGTTATTGTTGTTACTGTTGTTACTGTTGTTACTTTTGCTACTGTTACTATTGTTGTTACTGTTGCTGATATTACTACTATTACTACTGTTACTACAGTTATTACTGTTACTAGTATTACACATGTTAATTTCGTATGTAGCTCAAAGCAGCAGTGTGTCCCTAGTTCACGGATGCGTCCACATTTTAAATGTCATTGCTGACTCAGGAAACAAAACAACATCCCACGTTTATAATTTGCGTGTGCGTGCGTGCGTTTGACTTCAATGAAATAATCTCGTTAATTTATCGCTTAGTTCAACATGGATTAAATAACAAAATCCCACGTGTATAATATTCGTGAGTGCGTGCATGTGTGCGTGCGTGTGTTTGACTTCAATAAAATAATCGCGTTAATGTATCGCTTTATTTCATCATGAATCAAACAACATGTGCGCTAATGGTTCTGCTGAAAGGTCCTTCACGAACAAAATAAATTTTAAGTTACTATTGTAGCCGCCGATCACTGATCGAAACCTTGGAGCTGTAGATTACTTTGTTAGTATATTACTTTGAAGTCAGCCCAAGTGGAATCACTTTCGTTACAACGTCAACAGTGACCACTCCCTGTCTGACCATGTCACTTACATCCGCACCCAACACCGCTACAAAATATAATGTATCTTAGTGCTACTGTTTTCCATTGGAAATCATCCTATACAAAAAACTGGCTCGTTGCAGACACGTAAAATAGTGCGGTCATTGACATTTCTACCTATCTGATACGACAACATGAACGCTAGCTAGCTACTTGCTGTCTCGTCCATTTTTTCTACCCTCATGTATTCATTTATGATTAAATGGAATGTATTTTGTATAGTAGATTATATGCATGCTATAGGTTTGTTGAATTATCGTGCACGTACAATCGATTTGTTTCTTTTGTGAAAAGGATTAATTTACTCGGTGTCTAAATTATCCAATTAGAGACACTTTCTGCTGAAATACCGGATAAGTTAAGTTATAATGGCCACTTATTTTTAGGAGGGGGGAGGGGGCGAACACTGTGCTTTATCCCTGTTAACACCATTCAAGAACTAGCATACCATGGCTAGCTCACGACTATAAAAAGTACGGTTTCCTATACATGTTCCGTCGCATAATTGTAACCAATATCCCTTGTTTCGCAAATATCTACAAATAATACAAGTGTACATATTTTGCGTATCTTAAGTAGTTTGGAATAACTATATATATATATATATATATATATATATATATATATATATATATATATATATATATATATATATATATATATATATATTTATATAAACACAATGTTAGTCAACAACGCGTCTACAACGAATGATGCGTTACTTACCTTGCGCGAATGCTTTTCCTGTTGACAATCGTTTCCATCAACGTGACGAAAGCTCTGAAGTAGTATTCCGGAAAGAAACAAACAGGTAACGTTCGGCTTGTAGCTGATCAACGTTATGATTCGATCTCAGAGTAGCGGGGACATATGAACAAACATTACTGGGTGGAGCGAGTTCGTTACGGGGCATTAAACACTGAAGGGCAGCACGAGCCTTGAGCATATCTGATAACATTCATGCTTTTCAAATTGTATCAATGACATTAAACTATATGCGTCGTACAATCCCGCTACATCAGGCGACCAAGTGAAAACTGCGAGGCGACTAGCAAACTGTATGACGATGGATGGCGCTGCGCATGCTGAAACTAAACGACGAAAAAAACAAAGATGATGATCTTTACATCAAAACATCATCTCAGGATGTACGGAGGCTGCTCCTTGACATTCGGAGACGATACGCATAAGGAATTTGGGAGTTCACATGGATCAACATCTGACGATGACAGATCATGTGACTGCTGTGTGTGCCGCATGTAACTACCATCTGTACAGACTGTCATCAATACGGCACTATTTAACAACTGAAGCTGCGAAAAGTGCTGTCAACGCACTCGTCACCTCTCGCCTGGACTACTGTAACTCCCTCTTGCATAACATACCGTTATCACAGACAGCCCTGTTGCAGCGTGTCCAGAACAATGCAGCCAGGCTAATAACACGCACCAGTAAACACGACCACATCACACCAGTTTTGAAGGAGCTGCATTGGCTGCCGGTTGAGAGCCGAATCGCCTTCAAGATGTTGGTAATGACTTATAAATGCATCAATGGTTTGGCGCCGTCTTATCTTGCAGAACTTGTTCAACCACGAAAACGTGACGGACGCCTACGCCAGAACTATGCGCCAACACTGCACCAAGGCATAACAAAGAAGTGTATTGGCGATTGGGAAGAGGATTTGTGGATTTATGGGGAAGTTTTGTTGGGAGGCCTTATATGTACATGAAGGATGGGTTTCATCTAAGAGGAAAGGGGGCGGCAGTATTCGCGGACAAACTTTCAGCAGCAGTAGATAGTGACTTGGGTACAATGACAAATATTTTTGAAAGTAAACATTGTTTAAACTAGAAGTGCAGGGGGGTTACCTAGAGGTGTCTCAAGCAGAACAAGAGGCCACTAGCACAGATAAACCAATATCAAATCATCCGAATAACATCCCTGAAAAAGGTTATAGATGCGTATGTTTAAATGCAAGGAGCATAGTAAATAAGGAAAACGAATTAAACATTATGGTAGAAGATATTGACCCTCACATAATTGGTATAACTGAATCATGGGCCAACATAGATATAACAGATGCTGAATTAGGACTGACAGGATATGTAATGTTTAGGAAAGATCGAATAGGAAGAAGGGGCGGGGGAGTTATTTTATATGTTAAAGAATCTATTCAGGCTTATGAAATAAAACTAGAAAGGGAAGCAGTTTGCGATGAAGCTGTTTGGTGCAAAATTGTTTCAGGAAATTCTAATTAACTATTGGATTAGTTTACCGAAGTCCAAACATAAACGAAGAGGACAACACAAAAATAAAAAACGCTATAAAGGAAGTTAGTAAAGGGGAATGTATCATAATGGGAGATTTTAACCATGGACACATACAATGAAATTCTCTAGAGAGCACAGGGATTGAGGACCAACAATTTCTATTTTTAATCCAGGATAGCTTTCTTACTCAGCACGAACTAGAACCAACCAGGGGAGAAAATGTATTAGATATAGTTTTGTCATCACAAAAAGAATTAGTGGACGATGTAAAAATATTTGAACCATTGGGTAATAGTGACCATAATCAAATACATTTTGACATCAATGTAAAATCAGAAAGTAAAAATAAGAAAACGCACAAGAGAAACTTCCATAAAGGTAACTACAAAGATATGAGAAAATACTTAGCAAAGCTAGATTGGAATAACATGCTGATGAATAAGACCGCAATTGAATGTTGGAATATTCTAAAATATGAAATTGAGAGTATCATCGATAAATTTTTTCCCTTCCAAAAACAAAGAAAACGGTGTAGAAAGAAACACTTGTCAAAAGAGGCTATTAGAAAAATAATGCTAAAACAAACTATGTGGAGGGTTTATAGGCGTACCAGAAAGGAAGAAGACTATGCAAATTACAAAGAGGCACTTAATGCAGCTACAACTGAAATCAGACAATCTAAAAGAAACTATGAGCAAAAACTAGCATGTAACATAAAAAATGACAGCAAGAGTTTTTATACATATGTCAGGAGTAAACAAAACGTACAAGACAAGGTTGGACCTCTAGAAGACAGTGCTGGAAATATAATATCACAAGGGTTTTTAATGGCGGAAGACCTAAATGGTTACTTCAGTTCAGTGTTTACCAAAGAAGATATTAGTTCATTACCAGTTGCTGATGCTAAATTTCAGGGGGCTAAATCTGACTATTTAGGTCCGTTAGTAGTAACTCCAGAATTGGTAGCTAAGAAAATAAAGGCAATGAAGGATAACAAATCACCAGGAGTGGATGGGATTCCTCCAAAATTACTATTGGAAACAGTAGAACAAATCAGTATACCACTTGCAAGAGTATTCAACTTGTCATTACAAGAGGGAGTTGTTCCGTGTGAATGGAAATAAGCAAACATCATACCATTATTTAAAAAGGGTTCGAGAAATAAGTCAGAGAACTACAGACCAGTGAGTTTAAGGTCAGTGATTTGTAAATTATTAGAAAGGTTAATTAAAGACCATATGGTGGACTTCCTCGTTAAGCATAAATTATTAAATTCATCTCAACATGGATTCCTTAAAGCGAGGTCATGCTTAACAAATATGTTATGTTTTTTGGAAGAAATCACTAAGTGGACAGACGTGGGATCGCCAGTAGATATTATCTACTTAGATTTTCAGAAAGCTTTTCACAAAGTGCCTCATCAAAGATTACTACTTAAATTAAAAGCCCATGGTATCGGCGATAGCATAACTGACTGGATAGAACAATGGCTGACTGACAGGAGACAACGAGTTGTAGTAGATGGAGAAGTTTCAAATTGGAAATCGGTTTTGAGTGGTGTACCTCAATGATCAATATTAGGACCTATAGTATTCTTAATTTATATCAATGACTTGGACGACAGTATAACAAGTAACGTACTGAAATTTGCGGATGACACAAATCTGTTTAGAAAGGTTAATACTGATGGTGATAAACAACATTTACAAAACGATCTAGACAGATTAGTGAAATGGTCTGAGAAATGGCAGATGATGTTCAATTTTGGGAAATGTAAATGCCTACATACAAGACATGGGAACTTGAATGTAAACTATAAAATGGGAGATACTGTTCTGGGTACTATTGTAAAAGAAAAAGGACTTAGGAGTTACAATAAGCGCTGATATGAAAGTTTCAGAGCAATGTGGTATTGCAGCTTCAAAGGGTAATCAAATTCTTGGATTGATTAGAAGAAACATAACATAAAAGGGAAAAAACGTAATTATACCTCTTTATTAAGCAATAGTTAGACCTCATTTAGAATATTGTATACAACATGGAGACCATATCGTAAGAAGGATATAGATACGCTTGAACGCATACAAAGGAGAGCAACTAAAATGATTCAAGAACTGAGAGACCTTAGTTATGAAGAACGCCTGAAAGAATGTGGTTTAACAACTCTAGAGACAAGGAGGTTAAGAGGAGATCAGATTGAAGTTTTTAAGATATTGAATGGGTATGAAAATATTGGTAGAAATATGTTTTTCTCACTCAAGAAGGATAGCAGAACTAGAGGACAAAAGGTACAATTAGTAAAGGATCAATGTAGATTGGACATTAGGAAGCACTCGTTCTCACAGAGGGCAATAAATGAATGGAACAAATTGTCTACAGATTGTGTAACTGCTAGCAGCGTGAATATGTTTAAAAACAACGTTGACACATATCTCAGGAGGACGGGTTATAAGTAGACCACTACAATAGTACTTATTAATTATATAAATGAATGTAACTAACAACGTCTAATTGTGTCGTTGTACACAATTAACATCAAAAAGAAATACATATGTAGTTGGATGTATAAGCGTTTTTTCTTGTGACGAGCCAAAACTGTGAAATTATTTCCGTCCGTTTTTCTGGTGACTTCATTTCCGCGCACCAGACTTCAAAGCCGTGCAGGGCATTATGTTATGATGGTACGCGAGGTTTAATGCTATGTCACAGGAGTGCCATTCAGAGCAACACATTCCAGACGGCAATAATAATGTAATCTCCTAATATGCCCATTACTGATAATACTACTACATACATTATTTGCTTGGTCAAATGTCCTCAATGCATAATTGTGTACATGTATATTTCCATATGATATCAAACAAGTGCGTGTATACCCACTTTTTGAGAAGACATATATGCCTAAATATAACCTTAGCAACTGGAGAAATGCTTTTAATCTTACTTTCAGTTCCAAAATACTTGAAAAGGTTGTCGCAAAACGCATTGGGTCTCACAATAGATCAAGATAATTAGATCATATACGGCTTACAAACAGCTTCATTCTACAGAGACTGCTTTCTTAAATGTGCATAACGATGCAACTCTAAATATGGATAAAGGTAAAGTAACTGCATTTACCTTGATTTATATATAATTATGTTCATTTGATACAACAGATCACACAATTTTTATTAACCGCTTGTCGTTATAGCACGGTGTATTTTGTACAGCTTTGACATGGTTTTCGTCATATCTAACTGCCTTTCGTCTGCGCTCCCTATTTCATGTGGTGTTTCCCAGAGTTCTGTCCTTGGATCTTTACTTTTCACTTCATTCACACCTCACAGCTCAATTATCAATGGTCACAACTTGAGTCGCCCCCTTTATCCAGATTACCCACAGATCAACATTTCTTGTTAAACTCCGTGATATCTATTTTCCGTCCTCTTGTTCAAGTTATTTGCTTTCAGGAATTATAAAAGTCCTAAATTAGCTTATTTCTTCCCATCACATTTCATAACTAATACTGATAATTAACTTATGTCGTCCCCGGTAGGTATTTAGTTGAATTACCTGTTTACGTTCCAGTCGTCAAAGATTATGTTACCGCCATTGTTTTCCATCGAATGTTTTGTTTACTCCTTGCCAAGCACATTCTTGTCATCAGTTTTGTTATTATTTTATGTCATGTCTAAAAATAAAGGATTTGTTCAAAGATCAGTGTTCAATGGTGGGTTACTGTTCTGCACAAGTTAGGGCTGTTTCAATTGTATACCTTCGACAGGTTACACGTTACACAATTTCCATGGAAACCACACCTGGGCTGAATTTTGTAAACAACTGAAGATAAAGCCACGGTAGCAATGACAAACAGGCGAAAAGTTCAGACTATTCGTATTTGCCGTCACGTTGGAACTGTCCAAAATAATGTGCACATATGGCACATTGACAGTACTCCTAAACACGACCAGTAACGCATTGCAAAACAACCTAGCGGGTAGATATGTGGCCAAGCAGCCCAGAGCCCGTGGATCGCGACCTGGTGGTCATGCGTCACTGGAGTGCGGCAGTACGAAGGTAAACACCCACTAAAGTTCGAATCATAAATCGCACAACGTGTATTTTTTACAAACGTATTTTATTTGAATAATATAATATTATGAAGTATTCTTATTTAAACATTTGAACAAGATGTTGTCCTGTATTATTTTTATTATTCGTACACGCTTTATACCGCAGTTGCGGATTACGAACATTCTGTACAGAACACTCCATTTTTATCAGAATACTGTTGAAATTGCTGTAAGCATGTCTTGTGTTTTGCACTCGTGAACAATGGGTTGAGAACTATATCGTTGAGTCTCCATCAAGGCGTTTATATACGCACTGGTCACGAACCAACGTAGGAAGGAATACGTTGGTTTGCGCCTCAACGTCCAGATGAAAGAAACTACTGTTGATTACTTATCTAATCAAATAGTTAGCCCTGTGGGTTAGATTCAAATGTTGATGAGATTGTGAAACGCCGGTTAAGAATGTCCGGACTGTGTGGCACAGACAATGGACATATGATTGTACAAAATCACGAGGTGTAATTTTGTGGGTAACATCTTGGAAAACTTTAATTTGATTTTCATTTGGAAACCTGTAAAACAAACAGTTCCCTCTATGACACAGATACACATAGACATATAAACACGGACACGGAGACACGGAAACACATAGACCATAGACACGGACACAGGGAGACAGGGATACACATAGACACAGCCACATGGAGACACGTAGACAAGGATATACGGAGACAAGGAGACGCGGAGAACTAGAGACGCATATACACATACATATAGACACGGAGACACGGAGACAGGGAGACACAGAGACACGGAAACACGGAGTCACACAGACACGGAAACGCGAGAAACTGATATGCAAAGAAAAAGAGACATAGAAACACATATACACGGAGACAAGGAGGAACGGAGATACGGAGACACTTAGACACGGCGACATATATACACGGACATACGGACACACGGACACACGGACACACGGAGACGAGGAATAACCGAGACACAAAAGCATAGACACGGAACGCATAGACGCAAAGACACAGAGACACGGAGACACGGAGACACGGAGACACAGAGAGATGAAGACAAAGAGACACAAAAACACGGTAAAACAGTCCCACAGAGACACCGAGACAAGCAAACACAAAAACACCGAGACAAAGATATGCATATACACAGAGACACATAGACACGGATACACGGAGACGCATAACCACATATGTACTTAGGCACAGAAACACGGAGACACAGAGACATAGAGACACGGAGACACGGAGACACAGAGACATAGAAACACGGAGACATGGAGACACAGAGATGCAGAAACACGGAGACACAGAGACATAGAGACACGGAGACATGGAGACAGAGAGACGCAGATACACGGATACACACAGAAAAAGAGAGACACGGAAAAATAAGGAGACGCATGGACACATATACACAGATACACATACACACATAGACACGGAGACACGGAGGAACGGGAGAACGGAGAAATTGATACAGTTAGACACGGAGACACGTAGACACGGACACTCGGAGATACAGAGATACGGAAACACAAAGACAAAGATACAGAAACACATAGACACACATACGTATAGACACGGAGACACGGAGGAACGGAGAAACATAGAGAAGCGGAGACACATAGACACGGAGACACGGAGACGCAGAAAAGCATAGACACGGAACACATAGACGCAGAGACACAGAGACACGGAGACACGCAGACACAAAGAGACAGAGCAACATAGGCACAGAGCCACGGAGACATAGAGACATAGAGACAAGGAGACACATAAACATGGTAAATCAGTCACACAGAGACACGGAGACAAGCAGACACCAAGACACCGAGACAAAGAGACGCATATACACAGAGACACATAGACACAGAGACACGGATACAAGCAGACACCAAGACACCGAGACAAAGAGACGCATATACACAGAGACACATAGACACAGAGACACGGATACAAGCAGACACCAAGACACCGAGACAAAGAGACGCATATACACAGAGACACACAGACAGAGAGACACGGATACAAGCAGACACCAAGACACCGAGACAAAGAGACGCATATACAGAGAGACACACAGACACAGAGACACGGAGACAAGCAGACACCAAGACACCGAGACAAAGAGACGCATATACACAGAGACACATAGACACAGAGACACGGAGACAAGCAGACACCAAGACACCGAGACAAAGAGACGCATATACACAGAGACACATAGACACAGAGACACGGATACAAGCAGACACCAAGACACCGAGACAAAGAGACGCATATACACAGAGACACACAGACACGGATACGCATAGCCACATATGTACATAGGCATATAGACACGGAGACACATATACACAGAGACACGGACACACGGAGACACGAAGACACAGACACATATATGCACAGAAACACATAGACAGAGACACGGAGAGACGGAGACAGGGATGTACAGAGACGCATAAACACGGAGACACGGAGACACTGAGACGCATAGACGCATACACGCATAGACAAATAGACCCGTTGACTAAATACGGATGAAGGTGAAGTAGTTGTACTTACCTTGCTTGATATATATGTGCATTTGATACAACTGATCACACCATTTTTATTAACAGCTTGTCGTTATGGTACGTTATATCTGGTGTAGTTTTGAAATGGTTTTCATCATATCTAACTGCATTTCGTGTCTGCGTTCCCTATTTCATATGGTGTTTCCCAGAGTTGTGTCCTTGGACCTTTACTTTTCACTATATGCTCAACTAACAGCTTGAATCACCACCTCTATGTAGATGACACTCAGATCTACATTTCTTGGTAAACTTCGTGTTATCTATTTTCCTTCTTCTTGTGCAAGTACTTTGCTTTCAGGAATTAAAACAGTTCTACATTAGCTGATTTCTTCCCATCCAATTTAATAACTAACACTGACAATAACTGACGTCTTCCCGGTAAATATTTAGTTGAATTACCTATTTATGTTCAGAGCTCCCTTGTCTTGCTAGTGAGGTTAACAAGTTGACAGACTACTGGTGGTGCTGTCTGATGGCCTGGTTAATACTTTTTGCTGTTGCGTTCGCGTGTTTTATTATCACGTACACAACACAATTAACGTTGACGTTAATACATGTCATACGTATCTCTTAGATAAAACGTTGTCTTTATGAGGCGTTTAACGATGTCGATCGCCCTGGTCACTGAACTGTGTAAACGAGCATCAGGTTGTATGTGGAAACACATGATCGAATAGCATTTGACTTCCTTGTACAAAATCTCACACGCTCTACAGATACACAAGACAAGAGCGTCAATCGCCCGCCCCCTGAGTTGATACGGACTGCTGTTCTGTCTACGAAGAAGCGCATATAGAAAAAAAGCAAACGGAACAATGACTGAGTACCACAAAGGATGGGCTCAGGTAACTAATCATGGATGCAGTCGGCACAAATAGGAGTAATTGACCAGGACGTTTTGAGGATTTCAAATACAAAAAAGGTCAGAAATAACTGATTGTCAATGGAATCTAGTGATAAATCACGCCGGAGCTTCCTGATTCCACCTGCTCGTGACCTATTCCTGCTGCCCGGTGTTGTGTTATAGGTAGACACATAATATGTACTAATCATGTAAACGGAGACATAAATTGAATGTGACAATAATTCAACAGTGAATGCACCAAATATAGATCTCCCAGTTAAAGAAAGCGTCTTCAAAGACATGTCGCCATACACTACCCTAGAGGCACCTAAATGGCAATCGTAATTGTCCGGTGCAGTTATTGTGTGATTTGAGTTTTTTCAGGCGCAGGCAATCAGTTTTTAAAAGGAATGTACGGTTTTTATTGGGTAACCGAACAACTGTTTTAGTGGATATTTCGACATTGAATTTATTAGTATTTATAACATTTCGGTTGGTTTAAATATCCACACCATACAAAACTATCATATCAATCATACTTTAATATTTTTGAGCATACACGATTAGTCTGTCAAATTCCCTTTATGTTGATTGTTTGACTGTAAAGACAGTACAGCAATAAAGGTTGAAACATAAGTCATAGCATTATTACTTTAGATGTACTTTGAGATCGCAAAGAGTAAGGGGCTAGTCATAAATACGTCACGCTATTGTTTGACCTTTGAGACCCCCACCACTTGTCACGTTTCATATCGCTGGCTTGGACGCCCCCCTAAAACTAAGCTCGCTTAGAGAAAGATCCCTCCACCTGTTACGCATACATCTATTTTTCATAAAGTTTGCAGATTTTCCGCGCCATTACATACTCTAGTGATGCATGGTAGAGCCCGCATTTCTTTTCCTTTCGAATTAAGTTGAAATATATTACAAAATTGGCATAGCAGTCAATGCTATCAGTCTGATATTAAAAGTTAGACGAGCAAGACAAACCGTTTTAATAACGAATGTGACGATCGCCAAAACATCCCACTCACCCACACGTGACCTTCCGTAACGCTTACACAGACACCCCACATATTCAATGTGCATTTATCTTCCAAAGCATATTGTGGACATAGGGAAAGTGGCGAGTCGCAGTGGTAAATGTGTATATACTATGTATAATGGTCTTATTTGAATTTCTGTTATGTTAGAGGTATCTTCCCCTCAACTGATAGCTGAGAAATTTAACACAGTTTTTTTCTCATCAAACCTGGGTGTGCGTGCGTGTGTGCGTGCGTGCGTGCGTGCGTCTTTCTTTGAAACTTAAAAAAAATATTTAAAATTTATTGCGATATTATCTATTTGTGGTCCATTGTTCGTGTCGCAAATTTCCACGACAACATCAAATCTACAGAGATCAGTACCAACACCCAAGAACGTGAAACCATCAACATACCAGCATGGCGAGCAATGCTTCATGATGTACCAAGGCTAGTGGATGCCCAATGGGAGATACCTTACCAACAGTGAAGACATATTCGCTATACACACCGTTCCAGAACAGACACCACTCGTCATTTAACCTTCCCCTCCATGCAGGTCTACCCCCCCACACACACCCGACACAGACAACACTCATCATTTTACCTTCCCCTCCATGCAGGTCTACCCCCCACACACTCACCCGACACAGACACCACTTGTAATTTTACCTTCCCCTCCATGCAGGTCTACCCCCCCCCACACACACCCGACACAGACACCACTCGTAATTTTACCTTCCCCTCCATGCAGGTCTACCCACCCCCACACACACCCGACACAGACACCACTCGTAATTTTACTTCCCCTTCATGCAGGTCTACCCCCACACACACACCCGACACAGACACCACTCGTCATTTTACCTTCCCCTCCATGCAGGTCTATCCCCCCACACATACACCCGACACAGACACCACTCGTTATTTTACTTCCCCTTCATGCAGGTCTACCCCCCCACACACACATCCGAGACACACACAACTCGTCATTTTACCTTCACCTCCATGCAGGTCTACCCCCTCCAACACACACCCGACACAGACACCACTCGTCATTTTACCTTCCCCTCCATGCAGGTCTACCCCCACACACCCGACACACACACTACTCGTCATTTTACCTTCCCATCCATTGCAGGTCTACCCCCACACACACCCGACGCACACACCACTCGTCATTTTACCTACCCCTCCATTGCAGGTCTACCCTCCCACACACACACACCAGACACACACACTACTCGTCATCTTACCTACCCCACCATTGCTGGTCTAGCCCCCCCACCACACACACACACATCCGACACAGGCACGCCACAGCAACCTCCGTGTCTTCGTCGACAACGAATAACAGCCGATGATGATGATGATGACGATGGTGATTTATTGTCACCGCAAATAGTGTAGCAGAGATTTCTTATATGAATGTATTGCACTGTACATTACAAAAAATAAACACCACATCACAGCAACCGGCCATACGAGGCCATATTCCGCGCATAGGAGGTTGTCCCGACATGCCGCTCAACCGTGGCTTTCAACAATCGCCTTTGTACCGCGCGGTTTCGGCTACGCGAATACAACTAATCATAGGCCAACATGTATTCAACACAACAACCGTCGACTTATTTATAGACACACACTCACAAAGACACACAGAGACACACAGAGACACACATACACAGAGACATACACAGAGACATACAGAGAGAGAGAGAGAGAGAGAGAGAGGGGGGGAGAGAGAGAGAGAGAGAGAGAGAGGGAGAGGGAGAGGGAGAGAGAGAGAGAGAGAGAGAGAGAGAGAGAGAGAGAGAGAGAGAGAGAGAGAGAGAGAGAGAGAGAGAGAGAGAGAGAGAGAGAGAGAGAGAGAGAGAGAGAGAGAGGGAGAGAGAGAGAGAGAGAGAGCATCACCGGCGACATTTTTAGACGCAAACAAATTGTTCTTGATACCTTTCCATGCAAACGTTTTTCGTCGTAATGATTGTTTGAAAACATAGTTGTGATCATAGCACCCCAAAGAAACCCTTGTTGCTTTTTATATAGTGTTTCTGTTATGAAGATGTTAGACTTCAATTCTGAAACAAATGTTACATCGAGCAACGTCGTGAAACAACATCATCTAGCAGCATTCGGTGAGC
>BSQZ01000048.1:500000-692500 GCA_033239005.1 Lamellibrachia satsuma | reverse complement strand
CACACACCCGACACAGACACCACTCGTAATTTTACGTTCCCCTCCATGCACGTCTACCCCCCACAAACACCCGACACAGACACCACTCGTCATTTTACCTTCCCCTCCATGCAGGTCTACCCCCTCCCACACACACCCGACACAGACACCACTCGTCATTTTACCTTCCCCTCCATGCAGGTCTACCCCCACACACACCCGACACACACACTACTCGTCATTTTACCTTCCCCTCCATGCAGGTCTACCCCCACACACACCAGACACACACACTACTCGTCATTTTACCTTCTCATACATTGCAGGTCTACCCCCCACCCACACACCCGACGCACACACCACTCGTCATTTTACCTTCCCCTCCATTGCACGTCTACCCCCCAACACACACACCAGACACACACACTACTCGTCATCTTACCTACCCCTCCATTGCAGGTCTAACCCCCACACACACACCTGACACACACAGTACTCGTCATTTTATCTTCCCCACCATTGCTGGTCTAGCTCCCCCCCCCACACACACACACACACACACACACACATCCGACATAGGCACGCCACAGCAACCTCCGTGTCTTCGTCGACAACGAATAACAGCCGATGATGATGATGATGACGATGATGATTTATTGTCACCGCAAATAGTGTAGCAGGGATTTCTTATATGAATGTATTGCACTGTACATTACAAAAAAAAATAAACACCACATCACAGCAACCGGCTATACGAGGCCATATTCCGCGCATAGGAGGTTGTCCCGAAATGCCGCTCAACCGTGGCTTTCAACAATCGCCTTTTTACCGCGCGGTTTCGGCTACGCGAATACAACTAAACATAGGCCAACAAGTATTCAACACAACAACCGTCGACTTATTTATAGACACACACTCACAAAGACACACAGAGACACACAGAGACACACAGAGACACACATACACAGAGACATACACAGAGACATACAGAGAGAGAGAGAGAGAGAGAGAGAGAGAGAGAGAGAGAGAGAGAGAGAGAGAGAGAGAGAGAGAGAGAGAGAGAGAGAGAGAGAGAGAGAGAGAGAGAGAGAGAGAGAGAGAGAGAGAGAGAGAGAGAGAGAGAGAGAGAGAGAGAGAGAGAGAGAGAGAGAGAGAGAGAGAGAGAGAGAGAGAGAGAGAGAGAGAGAGAGAGAGAGAGAGAGAGAGAGAGAGAGAGAGAGAGAGAGAGAGAGAGACAGAGAGAGAGAGAGAGCATCACCGGCGACATTTTTAGACGCAAACAAATTGTTCTTGATACCTTTCCATGCAAACTTTTTCGTCGTAATGATTGTTTTAAAACATAGTTGTGATCATAGCACCCCAAAGAAACCCTTGTTGCTTTTTATATAGTGTTTCTGTTATGAAGATGTTAGACTTCAATTCAGCAACAAATGTTACATCGAGCAACGTCGTGAAACAACATCATCTAGCAGCATTCGGTGAGCGCGAGAATACACACGAGAGTCAACTGATTGTTGATTGCATTGTGTGATAACATTAGTTTCAGCTACATGTACCAACATTGTGGTGTTTGAAAAGTCACGATTTTATATGTGAATACGGCATTGCATATACATGATGTTATAATGTGCGTGATTCTTACAACGTAAACAATATTCTTATTTACAGTAAAAAGGAAAACATATTCACACTCATTCAAATTCTAAACATATTCACACAAAACCACTCACTCATTCTCATTATAAACAAAACACAAAAACCCTGAAATGATGTCGCCATAACGCTACGTACGACATACTTGAGTGGTTTTCAACAATCACATAACCGGCTGTAGGTCACGCTGACATACAGATATGTATATATTGTGCCAAAAAAACCAACAACAAACAGCTGGTCACAAGTATATATATATATATATATATATATATATATATATATATATATATATATATATATATATATATATATATATATATATATATATATATATATATATATATATATATATATATATATAAAAACGAGTGGTGAATACGTGATTAGTGTCGGCACTGAGCGGACTGGTGACGTCACCAAAGAACTAAACTTTCATTTGCATGGATATTTGTTACTACTATTCGAACATGTCGAACATGTGACGCCGCATAAAATCATGTACATTGAGTGTTACACCAGAGTCATAATCATTGGAGCGCTCTGTGATCTGGCTCATACTAGCACTGAGGATTGTGTCAAACAAACTGCAACCAGCTGTTCACACAGAATGCACTAGATCGCCTTCCCGACAGAAGCATCATTCATTCAGCACACAACAAGTGCTATGTAGCTGGTCATGGGGCATGTCGTGTGATCAGCACTCCATAATTCATGACTGAATAAAGACTGCGATATTGCTCAATCCAGTACAATAAAATGTCCAAAAACACTTTGATCGTGGGAAAATCCTCGAGAGCCCGAGGACATTAACGCGTTAAAACCAAAGGGTTTGCAACCTCAAACCGGTTTCCCATATAATGTGTTCAACAAACACACGTACGATTGTTTGATGTGTTGCATTGATGCACCCTGGTTTTGTGTCTTACGTAGGAGTGGTGCACCAGATGGCAACATAGATTACTCAATCGTGACCAATTCCGCTGTTTGATCTCGTACCTACACGCGATAGTAATCTAGCAGCACCACCCAAAATATCCATTGACGTTCTTCATGCTCGAGAGCAGGATAATGACAAGTTACTTGTTTTGCGTGTGATCGTGCGTGCTTGAGTGCAGGCGTTCGAGTTCGAGTGTGTGTGTGTGTGTGTGTGTGTGTGTGTGTGTGTGTGTGTGTGTGTGTGTGTGTGTGTGTGTGTGTGTGTGTGTGTGTGTGTGTGTGTGTGTGTGTGTGTGTGTGTGTGTGTGTGTGTGTGTGTGTGTGTGTGTGTGATTGTGTGTGTGCGTGCGTGCATTTTGTGTGTGTTTGTGTGCATGCGTGCAGGCGTTCGAGCGAGTATGTACATAGGTGGGCACAAGTGCGGTTTGCATGCGAGCTTGCTTTGTGAACGTGCATGCGTATGTACGTTCGCGCTGCGTGCGTGCATGCTTGGCAGGGAAGACCAACGTAACTATTTTGGTACACTCTGACGTTTGTATAGCATGACACATTAAACATAACAGGGCTTGAGATTTGCCATTTAGTTTGTATGTCCCCATTTAAGCCCCCAAGGTCACAATATGTCAAAATGCGTGTACTTTTAATTATATCCATGTACCACAGTCACTTAAGATATGTGTATTAAACTAGTGGTTGTTACATTTGTCTTATATCCAGCTACATGTCGCAATACATATATCCTTGGTTTCTGATATATTGTTGTGTGTGTATGTGTGTGTGTGTGTGTGCGTGCGTGCGTGCGTGCGTGCGTGTGTGTGCGAGCGTTTGTGTGTGTGTTTGTGGGTGCGTGTGTGTGTGTGGGTGTGTGGGTGTGTGGGTGTGTGGGTGTGTGTGTTATTGATACTTTTAAAAAGTGTCCCATCTATGGCAACCTCCCCTACGTTCAACACTCCCAAGTGTAGCATTCTTAAATTACGTTCAACGCACACCCTAGTGCAACATCCTTCCCCTACGTTCAACACACCCTAGTGCAGCAACCTTCTCCTACGTTCAACACACCCTAGTGCAGCATTCTTCCCAAACATTCAACACACCCTAGTGCAGCATCCTTCCCCTACGTCATACACACCCTTGTGCAGCATTCTTCCCCCACATTCAACACAATCTAGTGCAGCATCCTTCCCCTACGTTCAAAACACTCTAGTGCAGCATTCTTCCCCTACGTTCAACACACTCTAGTACAGCATCCTTCCCCTACGTTCAACACAGTCTAGTGCAGCATTCTTCCCCTACGTTCAACACACCCTAGTGCAGCATTCTTCCCCTACGTTCAACAATATCTAGTGCAGCATCCTTCCCTTATGTTCAACACACCCTAGTGCAGCATTTTACCCTTACGTTCAGCACACCCTAGTGCAGCATTCTTCCCCTATATTCAACACACCCTAGTGCAGCATCTTTCCCCTAAGTTCAACACACCTTAGTACAGCATCCTTCCCCTATATTCAACACATCCTAGTGCAGCATTCTACCCCTATATTCAACACACCCTAGTGCAGCATTCTTCCCCTATGTTCAACACATCCTAGTGCAGCATCTTTCCCATACGTTCAACACACCCTAGTGCAGCATTTTTCTCCTATATTCAACACACCCTAGTGCAGCATATTTCCAATACGTTCAACACACCCTAGTGCAGCATTCTTCCCCTATATTCAACACATCCTAGTGCAGCATCTTTCCCATACGTTCAACACACCCTAGTGCAGCATTCTTCCCCTATATTCAACACACCCTAGTGCAGCATATTTCCAATACGTTCAACACACCCTATTGCAGCATTTTTCCCCTATTTTCAACACATCCTAGTGCAGCATCTTTCCCATACGTTCAACACACCCTAGTGCATCATTCTTCCCCTACGTTCAACACACCCTAGTGCAGCATTCTTCCCCTACGTTCAACACACCCTAGTGCAGCATCCTTCCCCTACTTTCAACACACCCTAGTGCATCATTCTTCCCCTACGTTCAACACATTCTAGTGCCGCATCCTTCCCCTACGTTCAACACACTCTAGTGCAGCAACCTTCCCCTACGTTCAACACACCCTAGTGCAGCATCATTCCCATACATTCAACACATTCTAGTGCAGCATCCTTCCCCTACGTTCAACACACTCTAGTGCAGTATCTTGCCCCTACGTTCAACACATTCTAGTGCAGCATCCTTCCCCTACGTTTAACACACCCTAGTGCAACATCATTCCCTACGTTCAACACACTCTAGTGCAGCATCCTTCCCCTACGTTCAACACGCCCTAATGCAGCATCCTTCCCCTATGTTCAACACATTCTAGTGCAACATCATTCCCCTACGTTCAACACATTCTAATGCAGCGTCCTTCCCCTACGTTCAACACATTCTAGTGCAGCATCCTTCCCCTACGTTCAACACACTCTAGTGCAGCATCCTTCCCCTACGTTCAACACACTCTAGTGCAGCATCCTCCCCTGACGTTCAACACACCCTAGTGCAGCATCATTCCCCTACGTTCAACACACTCTAGTGCAGCATCCTTCCCCTACGTTCAACACATTCTAGTGCAGCATCCTTCCCCTACGTTCAACACATTCTAGTGCAGCATTCTTCCCCTACGTTCAACACACCCTAGTGCAGCATTCTTCCCCTACGTTCAACACACTCTAGTGCAGCATTCTTCCCCTATGTTCAACACACTCTAGTGCAGCATTCTTCCCCTACGTTCAACACGCCCTAGTGCAGCATCCTTCCTCTATATTCAAAACACCCTAGCGCAGTATCTTTCCCCTAAGTTCAACACACCTTAGTGCAGCAGCCTTCCCCTATATTCAACACACCCTAGTGCAGCATTCTTCCCCTATATTCAACACATCCTAGTTCAGCATTCTTCCCCTATATTCAACACACCCTAGTGCAGGATCTTTCCCATACGTTCAACACACCCTAGTGCAGCATCCTTCCCCTATATTCAACACACCCTAGTGCAGCATCTTTCCCCTACGTTCAACACACCCTAGTGCAGCATTCTTCCCCTATATTCAACACATCCTAGTGCAGCATCTTTCCCATACGTTCAACACACCCTAGTGCAGCATTCTTCCCCTATATTCAACACACCCTAGTGCAGCATATTTCCAATACGTTCAACACACCCTATTGCAGCATTCTTCCCCTATTTTCAACACATCCTAGTGCAGCATCTTTCCCATACGTTCAACACACCCTAGTGCAGCATTCTTCCCCTATATTCAACACATCCTAGTGCAGCATTCTTCCCCTATATTCAACACATCCTAGTGCAGCATCTTTCCCATACGTTCAACACACCCTAGTGCAGCATTCTTCCCCTATATTCAACACACCCTAGTGCAGCATTCTTCCCCTATATTCAACACATCCTAGTTCAGCATTCTTCCTCTATATTCAACACATCATAGTGCAGCATCTTTCCCATACGTTCAACACACCCTAGTGCAGCATTCTTCCCCTATATTCAACACATCCTAGTGCAGCATCTTTCCCATACGTTCAACACACCCTAGTGCAGCATCTTTCCCCTACGTTCAACACACCCTAGTGCAGCATCCTTCCCCTACATTCAACACATCCTAGTGCAGCACACTTCCTCTACGTTCAACACACCCTAATGCAGCATCCTTCCCCTATATTCAACACACCCTAATGCAGCATTCTTCCCCTACGTTCAACACACCCTAATGCATCATTCTTCCCCTATATTCAACACATCCTAGTGCAGCATCTTTCCCATACGTTCAACACACCCTAGTGCATCATTCTTCCCCTACGTTCAACACACCCTAGTGCAGCATCCTTCCCCTACGTTCAACACACTCTAGGGCAGCATCCTTCCCCTACTTTCAACACACCCTAGTGCATCATTCTTCGCCTACGTTCAACGCATTCTAGTGCCGCATCCTTCCCCTACGTTCAACACACTCTAGTGCAGCAACCTTCCCCTACGTTCAACACACCCTAGTGCAGCATCATTCCCATACATTCAACACATTCTAGTGCAGCATCCTTCCCCTACGTTCAACACACTCTAGTGCAGGATCTTGCCCCTACGTTCAACACATTCTAGTGCAGCATCCTTCCCCTACGTTTAACACACCCTAGTGCAACATCATTCCCTACGTTCAACACACTCTAATGCAGCATCCTTCCCCTACGTTCAACACACCCTAATGCAGCATCCTTCCTCTATGTTCAACACATTCTAGTGCAGCATCATTCCCCTACGTTCAACACATTCTAGTGCAGCATCCTTCCCCTACGTTCAACACATTCTAGTGCAGCATCCTTCCCCTACGTTCAACACACTCTAGTGCAGCATCCTTCCCCTACGTTCAACACACCCTAGTGCAGCATCCTTCCCCTACGTTCAACACACTCTAGTGCAGCATCCTTCCCCTGCGTTCAACACAATCTAGTGCAGCATCCTTCCCCTGCGTTCAACACATTCTAGTGCAGCATCCTTCCCCTACGTTCAACACACTCTAGTGCAACATACTTCCCCTACGTTCAACACACCCTATTGCAGCATCCTTCCCCTACGTTCAACGCACTGTAGTGCAGCATCCTCCCCTTACTTTCAGCACACCATAGTGCAGCATTCTTCCCCTACGTTCAACACATTCTAGGGTAGCATCCTTCCCCTACGTTCAACACACCATAGTGCAGCATTCTTCCCCTACGTTCAACACACTCTAGTGCAGCATCCTTCCCCTACGTTCAACATACCATTGTGCAGCATTCTTCCCCTACGTTCAACACATTCTAGTGCAGCATCCTTCCCCTATGTTCAACACACCATAGTGCAGCATTCTTCCCCTACGTTCAACACACTCTAGTGCAGCATCCTTCCGCTACATTTAACACATTCTAGGGTAGCAATGAAGTCTGAAAGAAACAAGTTTGCACCATCAAGTTTGCTTCACACCAAATTACACAAATCACACCAGTTTGCTTTGGACAGATCACGGTACACCAACAACACGATATGATGTTGTTTAGGACTATATGAAATAGCATGCATATCCTCTGGGCATAATAACTCGGTAGGTCGTAAGTGTTTACCAAATGTCAGGTGACACAATATTATAACAGAAATACCAATCTATGCGTGCGTGCGTGCGTGCGTGCGTGCGTGCGTGCGTGCGTGCGTTCGTGTATCAATGCTAGTGTGTAAAGTGGATATCTTGCATAAATAACAATTGGTGCATATAGTTGTCTCATCCAAAACGAACATAATATTGCATTTAATCGTGACCAGCTGTTTGTCGCTTTATTGCCACAATATATAACATAACTATATGTCATCGTGACCTACAGCCGGTTATGTGAATCTCGTATATATATATATATATATATATATATATATATATATATATATATATATATATATATATATATATATATATATATATATATATATATATATATATATATATATATATATATATATATATATATATATATATAGCATATACTTGTGACCAGCTGTTTGTTGTTGTTTTTTTTTTTGGCACAATATATTCACATCTGTATGTCAGCGTGACCTACAGCCGGTTATGTGATTGCTGAAAACCACCCATGTATGTCGTACGTATCGTTGTGATGACATTATTCAGCCACATACGTGCATATGACAAACGGGTAATTTCGACAGAGATAACTAGCATCATCTCTGAACAGAGAAGCGGCGTCATCAAATAACTCAACTTTCAGTCGCATGAATATTTTTCACTATTAGCCGGATGACCACACTTATTTAATGTGACAACAATTCTTACAAAGCTCTGGCTATTTCATTTACCGTACAATGCCAAAATTTCACTCAGATGTAAATGAGTACCAGGCTACAGACAGCGTTGGAATGACCAGGCCTGCCAGATGTGAAGTGTAAAGTGCTTTGAGCCGTCCCAAGGACTGGATGCCGTGCTACACGTGTGGGCCACCCGCAGTTAAGTGCTGCAATCAATGATTATAGTCACGACGGTGGTGTTGATATCGGAACCTGTTGATGCGGCGGACATACCAGGTCGAACGTCACATCAGCTAGAGCCAACATAGCGCCCGTATCAAACATGTGACGCCGTATCAGATCATGTACATCGAGTGCTACACCAGAGTCTTAGTCATTGGAACACTCTGTGATCTAGCTCATCCTAGCAGTGAGGATCGCATCAAACAAACTGCAACCAGCTGTTCACTCAGAAGGGCGAAACATTGGATCACCTTCCCAAACAAAGGCATAATTCAACCAGTACACAAAGAGTGCTACATACCAAGCAGACCATAGACCGTGTCGTGTGATCAGCACTCCATATTTCATGCCTGTATAAGGACTGCGATAACAGTTACACATAGCTCCAGTACAATACAATGTCAAAACACATCGATCATTATAAAATCTCCGAGAGCCCGAGGACATCAACTCGCTAAAATCATAGGGTTAGGTAATCTCAAATCGGTTAAACCATATCGAGCCACGGTAGGAGTGGGACACCTGATGGCAACATAGATTATTTAATCATGACCAGTCAGGGCGTTTGATCTCGTACCTACACAAAACATTCACGCGCGTTACATTTGTCACATGTTAAGTCTCTGCTGATATGTTTGGCATCGATGCCAATGACACGAATAAGAATCACGAGACGTGATAGCAATCTAACAGTACCACCTGGCGAAACCACACAATATACCCATTGATGTTCTATATGCACGATAGCAACATAATTACATGTTATTTGTTTTGCGTGTGCGTGCGTGTGTGCGGGCGTTCGAGTCTATATGTGCATATATGCGAACTTGCTTTGTGAACGTGCATGCGTGCGTATGTGCACGCTGCGTGCGTGCGTGCGTGCGTGCGTGCGTGTGTGTGCGAGAGAAGATCAAAGTAACTATTTGGTACAGCTTAAATTCGGATATATGCCATGTCAACACAAATACATGCACACATGCCCTCTCGTACATTCATGTTTGTGTGAGAGTAATGATACAAATACAACATGACATTTGTATAGCATGACTATTTAAAAATAGCAGCGACAACACGTATATTTAGATCATAATAGTATGAACATAAAATGCAGTGATAACTGTTATTGTTTAGCAATACCTTTAATATAATGAAACAACAAATTTAAATAACATAATTATTAATTGATATTACCTATTACTGGCTGCGGCCGCGAAGAAATGCGAGCTTTATATTTAGAAATCATATCATATAACCGATTTCCATTAAAATAAGATAACATCCAAAACAGACAAGCTGGGGCTCCGGGGGTGAGATTTGTTCGCGTAAGACTGCCATTTGCTTTGCATGCCCAAAGTTAAGCACCAAGTGTCCCAAGTTGGGACAGCGCGTGTACCTTTAGTTATTTTTCATGTGCCATTATCACCTAAGATATGTGCAAATTAAACGAATTGTTTATATTTGCCTGATATCCAGCTACATATCGCATTAAATATGTCCTGGATTTCTGATATATATTTGTTTATCGTTGAGTCTTCGAACAAGTGTCCTATCTTTGGCAACCAACACTACGTTAAGAACACTCTAGTATAGCAACCAATTCGGAAGGAAACAAGTTTGTTTCAAATGTTCACACCAAATTACACAAATCAACCCAGTTTACATTGAACAGATCAAGGAAATCAATAACACGGATGTTTATTCAGGATTATATAAAACAGCGAAAATGCCTCCGGACGGTATAACTTGGCAGTGTTTACCAAATTTCAGGATAAACACAATTTTCACAGAAATGTCCATCTATGCCTTGGTACTTGGTGCTGCCTGTCAACCTTTCGAAATCAACGTTTGCCCTTATGTTAACTTGGGACAAGAAAAGACGCATGACGTCGTAAAAAAAAATTTGCCACTGTAGTTTTATATACAAACGTTGAAAAGACTTCTTTTTTGAGTGGTGGTGTTTTGGATTGGAGTGGTGGTGTTTTTGAGTGGTGGTGTTTTTGAGTGGTGGTGTTTTTGAGTGGTGCTTTCTTGGAATGGTGGTGTTTTGGAATGGTGGTGTTTTGGAGTGATGGTGTTTTGGAGTGGTGGTGTCTTGGAGTGGTGGTGTCTTGGAGTGGTGGTGTTTTGGAGTGGTGGTGTTTTGGAGTGGCAGTGTTTTGGAGTGGCAGTGTCTTGGAGTGGCAGTGTTTTGAACTTACAACACGACACTCAGCTTAATAAGGAATCTCAGATAGCGGGGCACAGCGACAGTTTGTTCAACGACACACCGATAACGCCTGTGCCCCTTGAATGAAGCCTCCTTATCTTTGTCCCACCTCATTTGATTGACTGTACAAATGCTACACCGTTTAGTGTGACAACGTTACACAATAGCCTGCTGACAAGTGTCATTGGCACACTGCAGCATAGACCCGTGGTGGACTATTGGATTCGTGCTATGATTGCACCCGACTGGTAGAAAACAACATAATACAACAGAGAGGTAGATTATTGTTCACGATTGTTGTTAACATGTATAAGTAAAGAGCTAAATGTGGTGGAGAAAAGCAACATATAGACGGTTGTAATGTTTGTTTTTTCCGCACCAAAACAACAATAAATTAACAGATTAACGCAATTGGAAAAAACCTCAATGTGTTGGTGGACATTGGGTGCGATCAGAGTACACTTCCCCAACAACAAAAAGGTAAGTTAGTTGCACGAAAGTCGATTGTTTACGCAATATCGTAATAATTACCCCAGAATTTCAGGGAAACATGATAATGGTTGTGAATACATAAACACACCCGAAATAGTCCCAACATGGATGCGTCCAGTGCACGATCTGGATGGATCACAAACACACGTTAACTAGAATTCGCTGTGCAAAATGTTGGAGCTCTTGACTGTTGGTTGCCACAAATCAGTGCATGACTGATAATGTTATAGCTGCTGCTGATGGCGCCAACTACTAACAAATAATAGCATATGTTAAAAATAGAGCGCATACAAAAATGAATTACACAAATACATACATACGTATGTACGTACATACACGCACACATGCGCACACGCAAATTATCAACAAATGTAAACATTATCACCAATGAAACCGTACAATTTTGATCGCTAGGCGGCGCCACAAATATTGACGCACCGCAGCTTTAAAATGTTTCCGGCGACAATATATTATAGAGGGGGTGTGGCACTGGGAGGTGGGAGGTTGATCCTAAAAAAAGTCGTGGGACGTGAGAGGTTGACCTTAAAACTAGGAGGTGGACTCCTCTAAAATTGGTGGGAGGTTGGCCCCCAAAGCAGGTGGGAGATGAGAGGATGCCACACCATCTCATGATTGCATACATACACCATACATCCATAGTATTACCATTGTCGTCGAGTAGCTGAATTTATAAAGGTAAAACCACACGTTTTTTGTGTGCGTGAAATTTAACAGTTTAAGAGAGCGGAACATTTAATAGAAGGTTTCTGAGACAGGGTATTGGGTCGAAAACTCGACATCTCGGTTTTGGCGGTGCTTCTGCATAGGCTGAGGCGTAGGATGCTTAAGTGGGACACATATAATGGACGGATATTATGTTGCCGATTATTACAACTAAAGAAAGAGCATCGTTGTATCCATGTTCGAGAACAAGTATATCTCATGTGAAGGGCGTCAGGTGGAAAGTTGATATATGCACTAATTTGCCAACAAACCGGCAACAGTTTCTGCGGATTGATGCAATCAAGATATAGTTGTTTGCATTCATGACAAAGCACATCACACATAAGGTATCCATCAACAACGCTCCCATAAAAATGTCTGACGAAGCGTAGTTATTCAGTTTCAGTCTCAGCGGGCTCCAAACAACGTAGCAGAACTCTTCTGTCTCAGTGACCGCCCCTCAAACAATTGTCTAACGAAGCGGAACACTTAAGTCTCAAATTGTTTGACGAATCGGAAATTTTCGGCCTCTGCACACCCCCCCCCCGCCAATTGTCTGACAAAGCTGAACTCTTCGGTGTCAGCGAAGCCAAAACAATTATCTCGTAAAGCGAAACTCTTCTTTTTCAAAGGCCCCCCAGACAAAAAACTAAAAATTCGGCCCCCAAAACACGTCTGAACTGGAACTCTTAGTGGCCCAAACGAATTGTCTGTTGAAGCGAAACCATTCGGTGTCAGAGACCATCAACAATAATATTATGTTTGAAGAAGGGAACTCTTCAGTTTCAGCGGCTCCAGAAATGCGTCTGAGGAAGCCGTACTCTATCAGTCTCAGCGCGGGCCAAAACAATTGTACCGGAACCCCCCCAGAAAACTGTTTTTCTGAGGAAGTAACCATACAATTTCATTTCTGATCAAGCGGAAGCCTTTATTCTCATCCGATCCCTAAAACGCTTTTGTCTCCAGCCAACGGATGTGCGTACGATAACTACTTAATGGAAATGAAGACAGATAACAGTTTTTTTAATGAAAAAAAGTGATAAAAATATTAATGTGTTACAAGCACCAATATGAAGAATCGCTTCACAATTACTGTTGTAGACAGTCGTAGCATATATTGCACAAAAACAATACAGCGTTTGTAATTAAAAGAATATAGGGTCATGCAATAATTGCGATACACTTTCAGGCAATTTCTGTCCCGGCTATAAGGTGCTTAGTATGCTTTCAAATATTCCTGATACACATTATATATTTACTGGGATGCTATACAGTATTACATACACATTTGTGGAGTTTCCATATGTACATTATACGTATCAATGTCACTATCACTATGATGATATTATGAAAGTTACGGGGTCAAAAAGAAATACCTCAGACCAATCCCACAAAATCAAACATTTTGAATTCAAAGTTGATTTTAGTCAGGTTCATTGAGGAAAAAACTGAAATTCAGTCTAGATAAATATTTTTTTTTTATAAAAACGATCAGAATAATTCATTCGTGATATTCAAAATACAACGAACGTGATGTTCATTCGCGTCTCAGTAACGTACGGCAGCAAAATAATGTTGAAAACAGAAAATGGTGAGCACTAGTGTAAGTCAAAAAACATATTTTATATAGCATACTTGAAATGATTGCTCATACACTGAAGCTAGGTTATATATTTGGCAAGCACGCGAACACACCAACACCTTCGTGTTACGGACGAATCACTGACTAACCTTTATTGTAATTACGCTGCAACAAACTAATTCCTAAGAATATCGTTACATCTCCCCTGACAAAGAAAAACAACATGAGGAGTATGTATTAACAAAACTAAGCATGTTGTTGAAATGTTGCTACGCCTAAATTATTAATACAAAATTAAATGTCTGATAACGGATCAAACGTATCTTGTCTACTGACACATATGTTAGCTACAAACTTAGCGATGTAAGAGTTAGTCATCACAATAGCTGAAGGGCTTCCGAATTTCCCTGACAGATCTTATCATCATAGTGTGCGACTTTCTATGTGACACATGCTCAGTCGTGGGACTCTGTTCAATAGTCGTGGTTGTTTCATTCATAGGTGACATTGCAGAGTTATCACACTCAAGTTCACTGTTGTGTCTTCGTGGAACCTCACATGTCTATGGAGTGGTTCCATCGGTATGCTTTTGGCTGGAGTGGCATGAAAAGTTATCTCAGGTGTGACCTGGTTCTGCACAGTTTTTTTGTCCATTTGGGGTTTGCACGATGTATGAGCGTGGCTCTGCGCAAGTGGCTACAACTTCTCCCTGACGCCACGTATGTGTGTCCTTAATGAGGATTCTCACTCGCTGACCCGCATGTTGTGTGGCGACCTCTGGTCCAGCATTTCGATCATGGTACTGTATCATTCTGTCCCTTGTAACTTGTAGACGATCGTTTGATGTCCATCTGCTTCTGGTGCACCAACGTTGGGTGATAGCTGGGCAAATTTGTTCGAACCGGACGATTGAACATGATTTCACTCGAACTTGATTGATTGGTGTTAATTGGTGTACATCTCAGGTGTTGCATCCCTATCTGTATATAATTTCCATTATTGGACAATTTCTGTATGATGCCTTTGACCGTTCGCACCTGTCTCTCGACTAATCCGTTCGGTTAAGCATACCTAGGTGAAGTAGTGGTGTGTTTGATGTTCCACTTGCTGCGCATGTCATTATATAGCTTTCCTACATATTGTGGCCTGTTGTCAGTGACTATTTCCATGGGTGGTCAAAACAGACTAAAACACTATGCTGTCAGGCGGGCAATCGTGGCAGTGCTTGTTAATTGCACATACTTCATACATGGAAATTTGGAGTGGTAGTCAGTGATGAGCAACTAATGGTTACTCTTGATCTAAAACATGCTGCTTTCCACTTTTGTCCAAGGTGTGGACGGCACATAACGAGTTAGCATATGTTGTTTTTTCTGCTCTGTTTGACTTTCTTGACCTGTTTCATAAGATTTAACGTTTCAATGTCTTTGTGAATGTTCGGCCAATACAAGGAATAACGCATAAGCCGCCTTGTGCCCTATGCAATTGTAGTAGAGTTTCCTTCTATGTGCCTCTGGTATAATGCCTTGTTTACCTTTGAACATAATTCCATCCGACATACCAGTCTCATCACGATACGACCAATATGGATGAAGGTCTTTATTGCAATTATTTGGTGGCAGGTCATCTTTGGTAAACGACTCGTTGTAGAGAACGTATGTGGTATGTGGCAGACAACTCTCGAAACTGGATATGCTTCGAAATGTTGAAGTTGATCATATGCTCATCGATATTATCAGTCAAGATGTTATCCACAATTGCGTCTATTGGAATTTCAGCAGATTCTTTGAGGAAGTCTTGGTAGACCATCGGCGATGACCATGTGGCTGTCAGGTTGATGTACGAGTTGAAAATCGTAGCCTAGGACCTTGGTCATCAGACGTGGAGGTACACTCTTCAAAGGGTTGTTGAGAATCGTCAGCGGGTGGTTTATGGTCTGCTATGACAAAGAACGGTTTTCAGAAGAGATATGTATGGAATGTGTGGATATTATACACAATGGCTAGAGCCTCATGTTCTATGTTCGAGTAAGCAGACTGAGTGGATTGTTTTGGATGCGAACGCCACAGGTGTGTTCTCCTACAGGAGACAGGCGTCCAAACCTTTCTGCGAAGCATCAACTTCTAGGACTGTCTCCTTTTTTGGATGGCAGCAAGAGAGACTAGAGTTGCTGCCGATGCATCTCTTGAGATCTTCAAATATTTGTTGGTGATCCTCTTGCCAAACAAATGGGACGTCCTTCTCGAGAAGCTCTCTCTCAGTTGTGTCGTCGCAAAGCGAGGTATGTATGGTGCCAGGTAGTTCATCAAACCTATGAAACGTTGTAAGTCCTCTTTGTCCTGAAGAGTAGGCATCATGTGAATGTTCTCGATTTTGTTAGGGTCAGGTTTGATGCCCTCTTGACCATAAACTGAACCGAAAAAACTATCTTGTCAGCCTTCATCTCTTTGAGTTGACTATTTCCTCTTTGGCAACTTGCAAAAAATCGCCATAGATTCCCGTAATTTTATTCAGCGTTCCGACCATAGACCACTTCATCACCAACAATCCCTACACATCCAGGTGTCCTGTCTAGTATGCTGTCCATAGCTTTTTGAAACAGATCTCGAGAGACGTAAAGCCCAAAGGGAAGTCTTGTGTAGCAACACCTTCCAAAAGATGTTCGAAAGATTATGATTTCTTGGCTATCATCGTCTAGATATATGTAAACCAGTAACCAGCTTTGGTGTCCATCTTCGAGAAAACATGCTCATCTGCAAACTGTAGATTGAGTTCCTCCAGGGTTGGTATCTTGTGTGGACTGCACTGAAGCAATCATTGAGACGCTTAGGGCCCCAACGCACCCCAGGCTCCCGTTTGCGATTGATGTACACCAGTCTGTGTGATGTTCCATTTACATGGCGACTCCGTATTCCTCCGTACAGTCGAGCTCCTGCTTCAACTTTGCTTCGATGTGGATGCTACACTTGCGTGGTGCATCTATTGAAGTTGTCGCATCTGGCTTGACAGATAAGCTGACCTTGCCTCAAAAACTTCCAATGGAATCACATCTGTCTGGAAATGTTTTCTTGATGTATCCAGTGGAGTTGATGGTCACTGGCGTATCTTTGTAAGATTCGATGGAATGTATCGTCATAAGTCTCATCTGTCCACATGCATTCAATTCCAATATTGATGGTCCAGGGATGTCAACAATGTAGAACTTGTACTTGCGCCATTCCGATTCCGATGTATTGATATAGGATTTTGATTGTCCCAAAACATTTGATCTCGCCTCCGTCATAAGCCTTAAGCTTTTTGCGTTTTGCCGGTTTGGATTGCCACTTATTTTCATACATCTCCCTATTGGCATGGTGTTGTCCGAAGCTCCTGTATCCACTTTAAGTTTCAAATCATGGACACCCATCAGTTCATGTCAGGTCATACAATGTTAAGGTTCATGTATTCTTCCCCTTGCATAGAGTCCACATTCTTTGTCGACCACATGATTTCGTTAAATGGCTCATAATCATCATCCTCGGTTTCAGTGCGTGAAGAGCCAGGATGTGACTGGAGGTAGGAGAGACAGACGACAGTATGGCGGAGGAAGTGTGTGAAGAGCAAGGATGTGACTTGAGGTACGAAAGACAGAAGAGAGTATGGCGGAGGTAGTGTGTAAATAGCCAGAATGTGGCTGGAGGTAGGATGACTGTATGGCGGAGGCAGTGTGTGAAGAACAAGGACGTGACTGGAGGTAGGAGAGACAGAAGAGAGTATGGCGGAGGCAGTGTGTGAAGAGCAAGGATGTGACTTGAGGTAGGAGAGACAGTGGACTGTATGGCGGAGGCATTGTGTAAGTACCCAGGATGTGGCTGGAGATAGGAGAGACATATGACTGTATGGCGTAGGCAATTTGTAAGTAACAAGGGTGGCGCTGGAGGTAGGAGAGACAGAGGACTGTATGGTGGAGACAATGTGTAATGAGCCATTAAACAGTGTAATGTCTCTTAGACTCGCCCTGTCCACGGCTGTGTTGCAAGTTGTGGTAATGTACTAAGACAGTTTAATAAAACAGTTCGTACTTAAAATAAAATAATTCTAAAATCATCGAAATAATTGACTTTGATCGATAGATAGGTTAATTGATTTCGCAAATTTTTTATCAAAAGAGACAAGCGAAAACAAATCAAATGAAGGAACCACAATCGAACACTCAATATGTTCCATCAAGTCAATATCTGTTTTACTGAGAAATACATTTCTATCTACATGTAGAAGTGCTTAGCTAATACTTGTTTCAACGTGTACTTCTGCTCGTTAGTGTTTTTCGTTGTGCAACATTAGAGAAGTCATCGGTTTTTGATTTTCTTACTATACCAATTTGAACGGATTTAGTATTAGTCGTTCACCCACCAAGCCAGAGTTCGCCAGACACGTCGCCGAATCCTTCCTTGTAGCTGGCCCAGACGCCGTAAAAGTCAACGGAGCCGTCCTGTCGTCGCTGGAACACCTACACGTGACAATGGACACCTTCATGTAACAGTGAACACCTACACGTGACAATGAACAGCTACATGTGACAATGAACACCTACACGTGACAATGAACACATACATGAAATGTTCACCACATCTTCCGCGCCAACTTGCGAGCAAGAATCTGCAAGCATATCCCAGTGCAGAATCAAGACGTGCCATCTCATATGGACCGAGGGAGGACATTTGGTTATGATGTTGATGATTATTATGATGATGATGCAAACTTTGTAACTGAGTGGCTGACTTGACTATCTGCTCATGACAGCTATGAACCTTCAAAATTGTTATGCTCTCCTTCAAAAAGCAGATGACAAATCGCGAGTGTCTCTTGGACTTAAGTGAAAATTGCTCTGTGCCAATACACATTGTGCATACATGTATGCCCGATTTATGGCGATGATGTTGAGTGTGATGCAGAACAAGAGAACAAGATGAAGATGAGGATGAAGATAATTAAACATTTAGCGAATGTTCGCAGTGCTCTATAATATTGTGGAACTATATTATTTGTAGATGTTGTGAAAGCTTGGTTTTTATTGGTTGTTAGTTGTACAGCACCATGCGCAGGGCTCCTGGATTAGCCAATCACAGAGAAGCTTAGAACTGCACTTTGGCTGGGTCTCATTTCCTGTTCAGAAACCGCGTGTGAGCATCTACTGGGGAAATTGTTGTGATATAAGTTCGTTTTTGCCTATATTTACATGTTGTGAACATTCAACCACACTTCACCAAGCACCACCAGGACTCAGGTATGTATAGAGTGATGTAAGTATTATAAATATGAATATTTTGTTCAATTAGCAATGAAAAATGTCACGGGCATGGCACTGCCAGTCTAACTAGCCTAGACGGGGCAGGTCACTAAGTCAGACAAGTTACTAACTAGTATCCTGACTGGGGCTGTCTAGGGGGTCTAGGCCTGTGAACATGTTGTAATAGTTCCAATACATTTAATTGATGGTGTTTTTACTGCAAAATGTTGTCAATGTAAGAATCAAAGTAGCGTTATTATTCAGATAATTTAGCTGAGGCCACGGACAAAGCCAACTGCAATATTTTATTATTTTCATTCTGTTTACTTACAATAACAGTATCACCCACGACAAATCAACTTCATTTGCTCAACTTTATTATTTTAGATGTTAGTATGTAATAAATACAAGCTAATTTCACTACCTTTTGATTACTTTTGGCATAACTGAATAATTTATCACACTGTTCCAGGTTCGTCACTACTCGAGTGTCATCATGCCACGGGTAAAGCCCACAAAGAAGCGGAAATTTTATGGCAACAAGTATACACGGCCATTGAAAGAAACTGCCAAGCCGTGTGCTTCTGAAGAGAAACTACAGTACACCAAGAAGAGAAGTGTTGTCGCTGAACTTGATGGGTACAGACCGATAGATGTGCGAAATCTGGTGAACTTTGTCAGTGCTTTCCCTTGACCCAACTGCGGTGATCATGGGTATACTGTCACAGAGGACATTGCTGGACTCCGAAGTTCTCTGTCATTTGAGTGCATGAATCATGACACTTACAAACTGAACTCTCAGCCTCATGGTGAAAGTGTCAACACCAGATTTGAGATGGCCATGTTTAGCATTGGCCGCAACCGACAACAAGCTGTGCGTCTCTTCGGAGAGATGAACATGCCTCCACCTGTGTCCTGTACTATGTGGAACAAAACGAAGGACAAGATTCATGAGGCAACACGCTCTGTTGCTGGCGAATCGATGAGGAGGGCAGCACATGAATTGCGTGACGGTACTCGATGCACAAATGTGACTGTGTCTTGTGATGGGTCGTGGCAGAGACGTGGCTTCCAAAGCAAAAATGGTGTAGCGACTGCTTTCTGTCAACCCCAGGGGACCAGCTAAAGTTGTTGACGTCCATGTATCATCGAACTATTGCAATACTTGCAAAACACAGGCCAGTAAGCTGAGTGAGGCAGAATTCAACGCATGGTATGAAAATCACAAGGGCCGGTGCCAAAAAAACCATGATGGTTCGGCTGGTGCTATGGAGCCAGATGGCATGCTGAAAATCTTTCGGCGTAGTGAAGAAAAGCATGGACTTGTGTACACAGGGTATCTGGGGGATGGTGATTCCAAGAGTTACCACACTGTTGCCAGTGCTGATCCCCCCATTTACCCCGAGAATGATGCTAAAAATAGAATTTCACTTTACTAAAAAAAGTATTTGCTTTGTTTTGTATAGTTACATCATTTTGTGTTGATAAATACAATTAATATTGGAATTTTTGTTTTGACTTCCATACTGGTTTAGCCTGGCCTTAAATGTTAGGACTAGAAATACGAAGCTGACATTGTTTTGTTTTTAGTTGTCATCAAGCTGCCCGTCTGCTCTATGTGCAATGTACTTGGTTAGTTAGTAATTGAAACAGACAACGAATAGAGTCATGCATTGCATGCCAGTTATTTGCCCTTACAAATGTTTACTCGTAATGTGTACTTTTGTGTGTACTAGAAAACTGAAATCAAGGTCACAGTGTGACGTCTCTTATTATTACGTATCTTATTATTTCATGTAACACAATTAACAATTTACATTGTGCATATGTCACATGATATATTTTTATACTTTCATGACCTTGAGGGTCACTAGTACATTGACTGGACGTGCCAGTTTGAGCTACTCTATCAAATGCCTTTGTTTGCATTGATTTTTTATTGGCTTTAGCTCTATATCGTTCACCTGTAGTTTATAATGTATTGTATGTTATGTTAAATGATTTAATGTCTCGGTACAATGCCGTCATATTACATGTTTTTTCACCGACTTGCACTGACAACTTTGTGGAAAAAACTGACATGATGTTCCTGAAATTAAATGCATGCAGTGATAGTAGAATGAACTGTAGCTTGTTGTCTATTGCATTGCCTAAATGGTATATTGTATTAATTCCACATAATTGGTCCTATTCTAGATAACCAATCACTTGGTCATATTCCAACCAATATAATTGACCCTATTCCAACCAATCAATTGGTCATATTCCAATCAATATAAATGGTCCTAGCCTAACCAATTTACATTGGTTGCTACATGACCTAGATAGATTAAACAATAAATTGGTTAAATTGACCAACACATGTTGGTTACTATTCTAACCAATATGGATTGGTTAAAAAGTTAACCATAAAAAATTGGTTGTCTTAACCAAGAGATTGGTTGGACACATATCTACCAACCACATTGGTTGAATTTGACCAATATCCTGGTCATTTTAACCAATCTGTTTTTAGAGTGTACATCTAAAAATGGCCACTAATTGATATGTAAGATACCACATATACGGTTTTTGATACACTGATGTCAATTAATGTGAACTAAATATCATGTTATCCATCTGGTTTTAATATATATGCCTAGATAACATTAAAACACTAAAACCAACCACGATTCCACAGTTTCCAAACAATGTACCAGTATAGTTATACGAGTAAAAATAGGAGTTCGACCTTTCAGCGCAAATCATTCCTACGTAAGTTCACAATACTGGATATGATGTAGCCAGGTTTGTCTATACTAAACTATTATAGATAATAAGTTTTAACGGATAAGAACCACGAAACCATAGTATCAAAAGTATAAATGAGACCACTTTACCAGCCAACCGCCGCCATCTGTCATCATGTCGCAGTAGACCTTAATGGTCTTATTGGCCGCGACCAGACGGATGTCGTAAACGCCACTCGCCGAGTAACCTTCCCTCTTCAACTCAGCGCAGTCGGTGGCAGACGGGCTTCCTGTCGTAGCTGATGTACATGCAGATGTCTTGTCCCGAAGATCTGAATTTTTCGAAAGAAATAATTTTTCATCAATTTATCAAATCTACTAACGCACGACCGACCGACCGACCGAAAGAACGAACGAACGAACGAACGAACGAACGAACGAACGAACGAACGAACGGTCCTGGTAGGCAGGATAGCGGGCAAGCAGGCAGGCAGACAGAACGAACGCCCGCCGACAGAAAAATATGCCCTTCCGGCTGTAAGGATATCCTATCGTCATTTTACTCTAAAATGAATTATACTTATATATGTAAAAACAAATAGTATGACAAAGCCTACTACAAATAAGGAAAATATAAACCATACCTTTCTCAATTGTAAATATATTTTCTTTCATCGTGTTTCTCAGCTTATTCACATACTCGTTTTGTTGTTCCATTGATTCTTTGAACTGTTGGTTAAGCTGACTCACTGATTCTTGATGTTTACTGCGTTGTTGTTCCACGTCGTTGAAGTTTTGTTGCAGCTGTTCAATTGAGTACTGGTGTTGTTTCTCCAGTTCCTTCAGTGAGTTGTGTAGGCGAGACACCATCGCCGTCAACGCACCATTGTCATCACAGCAACATTTCGTGGTACACTGTGACAAAGTTGGTGTTAAATGTTCGACGCACACGATAACACACACTGCCAGGAGACGTGTTGCTTGTGAAAACATGACGGCGGGTATGAGGCTCGAGCTATGAACGCTGCAGACGTTGTCGCAATCTCGGACAGTAATTGGACTGCGTCTCGACCAGTCAAGTTAATATGTGCGTTCTAGGTCGTGACAACAGAACTGCTAGCTTGACAGCGTTAATAATTCACATAACTAAACCCTATTTCAGAAATGTGTCAATGCCATTACTCTCAGATGGAATGTTCACCAGCAAGAAAATATAGGCAAACGTATGCAGCGTATTGATTGAAAACATATTAGGATAGACGGTGGTCTATGCAAAAATTATTCGCAGTTTCAGAACGCTTATTTACAATAGACAATAAGTGAAATGTTTAACATGTCATAATATAATATGTAATCCACTCGACATAAATACGAACAGGCGGTGTTTTACTTCGAAACACAGAATATTCAGTGGTGTTTGTGTGTTGGTGGCCTATATGTGAAAATGTGGAGCTATGTGCCAAACGTCTAGATGCGTTGCAGCTGGATTTGTGCGGGGCCGTGTCGATTCGCTAGTAAAAATAACGTAACATAAACATGTACTGTGTGTGTGTGTGTGTGTGTGTGTGTGTGTGTGTGTGTGTGTGTGCGTGCGTACGTGCGTGCGAGCGTGCGTTCGTACGTGTGCAGTGAATCAGCACATATTTTTATTAAACGTAGTCGCATGTGGCATAAGATATGTGGCACTGATATGGTATCTATTTTTATTAGGCTACATACTCTCCATTACAGGTCTGTAACAGCATGGAACAACTCACGTCACGGAGAGTGCCCGTCTAACAATGCGAGGGTCTGGTAAAAACGTTTTGTATGTTGTCTGAGCTTGTCAAAGACGACGATCGATTTGCGTGGTATTGACAATGGAGGTCGCACAATACTTTAGCGTTTATTCAACTATGCTTGAGCACAGTAATTCAGAGACAAGCACGAATTACATAAACTAAGATTACATTCCAGAAAATAATATAAAAAACGACGTACAAGTAATAGGTCGGAGCCCGATTCAAGAAAGCGAAAAAAATCATCTAAGCGGTTAATCTGACGGATTATGATGATGATTTTGTGCGGGGCCTTACACGAGTGTGTCACTTGTACAATGGTTAAGCTTGCACTGGTCAAGGGTGCTTAAGAAAATGACCGCAGTTTGTTCTATATGAATATTTTATCCTGACCAACATTCACATCAAAGTTAGAACAGACAACATTATTTTTTGTTTAAGTGCAGGAGTTTACTGTGGTCCACAATAATGGAATGACCCATGTAACATCAATAATTTCAGTCAGCATAAAGCACTCTGCTGTTTATTTGACTAAATACAAGTATAATGCATAATATGAATCAACTTGAAATACATCAAATAAGACAAGGGTGTCACAGGCCAAAATGTCTTACTAAGCGAGGAAATGGACAGTTTAGTTGACAGGAAGATATTTAAATATACAAAATATCACAAAAAATATTGTCTTTTTAAGCTGCACTTTTTAAATGTTCACCTACGGTATGTTTTATTTTTGACCGTTTTATTTAAATGACTGTCAGATTACACCATCCGGACAAGAATGCAGGTGAAACGAATATGTACGACAACGTTTAGATTCTTCACTCGGCGGTATTTCGATAGTCAGAACTGACTTCTTCTACGGTCTCAGTTTCATCTCGACTTTCTTGAGCGAGTACTTGAAGCCACGCCAGTCATACCAAACGACGCCTCCTCTGGTTGCATTGTGTGCCCTACCATAGTATGGATCATTCAAGCGTGCTAAACCACAATTCGTGTACCACCAGCCTCCATTGTACAGTTGTGCACACTGTCCACTGTACACGTCATTATCACGGTCCGTCGTGCTGAACGCCATGCCATCTTGATATGTGAATGAATCTCCTACAGAATAAGCACTTTCGTAAACCCGCGAGAATCATTCATTGTGAACATAATAACAAAACACAGTGTGATAGGACGTACTTTGTATTCGTTATTTTAGTGTTAGCTGCTGGTATTAATGTAGCAAACTTACTAAAATGGATATCTTCAACACATGCACTTGAATGAACTCAGTGCCACGTATAACATATGTATATCAGCTTGTTAGTATAAAATAAGCTTTTCGTGATATTTGTGGAGATCGTTAAATGATTCGTTGAATTAAAATTAAAAAGTCGGACGGAGTCCGGTCAGGCTCGGGTAACCTTTTTCTTTACTTTGTGCCTATGACACAACCTTTATCTTTAACGTGCTTTTTACAGTTGTTTTACAAGTTGTTATGGCACCCTTTGGGTATCCACAACATGCCGACCAACATGTATTTCGTATATGTAATAATATACAGAATGTAAATAAACACCTCAAACTAAAATTAAAATTTGCACAAACGACTTTACAAATACAAATGTATATTGTGCATCACACAGAGGACGAACTATAGCATCTGAACAGCCCGAGGCTTAACCAAGCATAAGCCATGACACGCGGCCGCCTTACAAACCGTTTAGCACAGCTCGCACGTACAATTTTAATGTGCGTACAATTATATTACGTGTTTACTATCACTGAAACGGTGGTAATATTTTATACTTTATATGAATTATATGAAACTTGGCAAAGGTATGTGTTTATTTTCTGGGTTAACCGCCTGATTGATAAAACGTGCAAGCCAGATCGCAACTATGACAAATTTCCACTCTCTCAGCGCTTAGTATTCTGTAGGCCACACTCGCCACACTCCGTAACCGCGAACTTGCGAAATAGGTTCAATCTACCGTAGGGCAAAGAACAGAAACAGACAACAAGATAGCAACGGTGTCAGACTTCGCGAACTGGTCATTGGAGACCCAGGCCATGTGTGCAAGCCGTCGTGGTGGTCAAGATAAGTGGATCTCATGTAAGACCATCACAGGCGGTTGGGACCACTCACTTACACTAAGCAAGTCAGTGCACAGTGTCGCTATTTGTACGTAGATAACAATAGTCTAACTGCTTAAAGTGATTCTTAGCGGTCTGTATCTGAAATGCAGTGCCTATGATACTGGATGTGTTGGAGTCAGTCAGTGTTCCATCACCTGTGAGTGTTGAGAGTGTTTGTCAACCAGAAAGAATCAGATCCACCTGCCAAGGAACCGTAAAGTAGGGATGTAGTTTCACCACCTTACTGTCTACTGTAGCGATACGTCTGTGAGGAAGATGTACAAACAAACGATACATTATGGATTTGAAATGAAACCTGTACATGCAATCATGTACGGTGATTGGGCTCCTACGTATATTGACCGGTGACGTTTAAGTTAAAGAGGAAGCAGTGTATGAAGTGGCATGAGAAAGTAACGTGTTGTCACCTGTTGGACCATCGGTTCCTACAATAATTTAACGTCTATATTTTGACATTCGATAAAAAAACGTGTTCCCGCCCAAGTCTAATATGCATGTCTGCACACTTGCGTGCATGTATTATATTATACAATCACCTGCCGTTCCGGTGTACGCTCCAAGTGAAAGTCGGTACATGTCACCTTCGGAGGCAACCGAGAAGTTCGAGTAAACAGCATATCTGGTTGCGTTCTCAAAGTCCTCCATGTCGATTCGTAGTGTGTAACGTGCACGTGATGTCATGTCATGCAGATAATCATTGCCTATGAACATACAGTGTATCACTGCACAAATATGCAATTTCTACAAAATAAATGATCCCCAAAATAACATCAACGTCAGTGTGTTTGCGTTTTTGTGTGAATGTGTGTGCGTGAGTGCGTGCGTGTGTGCATGAGCATTTGTTTCGAAACTGTTCTACTTCATGTTGATGTTTGCAGAAATCCAGTCTGAAAATGTTTTACAAATTAAACTCCCTCCACTGGTTTAGCCCACAGCGAATGAATACACTTTGTAGTGTTTGAATATTTTTATCAGTTTACTAAAAGAGTTGTGTAATTTTGCATTAGATTATAACTTGCGACAGTTAAATGTTCACCCGCGGTCCTTATGCTATATTATAATATATAGAGCCGGGCCACCTTTGAACCACTTTTCGAACTGAAATGAACAATATTCATAGGTTCAATGTTTCACGAAATGAGTCTGGAACGAGACGAGCGAAAAATAGAATTGAGGAAGAACCTTTAATAAAAATCCAGTCGACGTCTCTTTGAATGTGAAATACGTTTCAAGCAACGTCGATAAATGTCTCGCTAATATTTGTTTCAATGTGAACTTCTGCTCCTTCGTGTTTTTCGTTGTGCAATATTAGTGAAATCAAACTTTTGTTCTTGCTATACCAACAGTTTGAATGGATTTAGTATTAATCGTTCACCCACCAAGCCAGAATTCGCCAGATAAGTCGCCGAATCCTTCTTTGTAGGTGGCCCAGTCGCGGTAGAAGTTGAAGGTGCCGTCCTGTCGTCGCTGGAACACCTACACGCGACAACGAACACTTACAAGCAACAACATACATACACATGCAATGTTCACCATATCCTTCCGAGCAAGAAGCTATGCCTACTGCATAACCAATACTTGCCATCTCATAAAGACCGCGGATGAACATTTGATGATGTTGATGACGATGATGATGATGCAGATCTTGTAATTTACTGGATGTCTTGTCCATCCATGATATCCACACAAAACAAACACAAAAGCTTTGCACTAAGTAAAAATAAAAATACACTCTAAAAATAGATTGGTTGAGAAAACGACCAATCTAATTGGTTGGCCCAATATTGGTTATATATTATTTGTTTTAACCAATATATTGGTCAACTAGTGACCAATACGTTGGTTGTCCGGTAACCAATCACATTGGTTACACCTACAACCAATTTTTTTATGCATTATTGTTACCTTATGCCGTGCTTATTGTGCAGTACAGCAACTTCAGACGCTGTATTAGTACATTAGATTAGTAATATAATTGTTTGGCCCAATATCGGTTGCCTTAACCAATATATTTGTCAACTAATGACCATTATTTTGGTTGTCCGGTACCCAATCACATTGGTTATAGGCCTACAACCAATCTTTGTTTATTATTGTCGCCTGATGTCTTCCTTATTGTGCTGTACAACAACTTAAACCGCTGTATTAGTACTTTGTGAATCCCATAATAAAACAACTAAACAATCCAAGAAGTTTCAGTTAAATACTAGGTGACTACATTTGCTGAGTGGTAGTGGTCACGTGAGATGCAGGCAACTTCCTTTTCACAGCATGACTTTGAATTGACGAGGCCACCGCGTAGACTTGGTAAGTGTCAAATAGTTTCTTAACCAAAAGTTTGTTTATATTATATAATTTTGGCATGATATGGTATATAAAGGAATATGCTATTATTTGATGTAACTTTAATGTATTGTATTAGTATATATTCATACATATGACTAGTTTTATTCTCAGGGGTGTGACCTTGTATGTGCTTAGTGATGGAGAAGGGCCAAGCCCGCACGTATCAGTTTTCATATAGAGCTGGAAGCAGTACTAGGAGTCATTGGTGAAATATACCAGATCTTGGTTTATCATCATAAGGAGTTAGTAACTGTCTGTTAGCCAGTGTACATCTTGCTCTACGTTAACTTTAAAATGCATAGTTGTAAGTAGTTAGCAAAGTTAGTTAGCAAAGCTTTAATGGAATGTTTGAAACTGATATATCCTGTGTTTGACTGTGGAATGCAGAAATTACAAATTACCCAGTGACCAGCTCAAGCCAGCGGGGTGGTTCAACGCAACAGCCATACTCCACTAGATGGCAGACAGCAATCAGTATTGAGTCACTGTGGACTTGTGCAGCTGTGTTGCTATTTTCTATATAACGGGTAGTTTGAGTATTTAGACCTACTTGATGTCTACCAATTAGTACATTGTATTGATTAATATATTTGTTAATATTTTTGTAGTTTCACCAGTCATCACTGATGGACAATTATGTGGAAGACAAGATGGCCGATTGGGGAATACAGCACATGATTGAGACATTCAGGGGTAAGTCTAAGTATTAACTTTTTTTTCTATGTTCTGTTCTATAGTCACCAGTCTGGCTATTTGACACTTCTCACTGGAGTACAAATGGCATGTCTATCTTCGAAGCATATGCTACATCCGTAATCAAAAACATTATTAACTTAGTAATTATAAATGAATATATAAATAAATGTACACATAATATACTGGAATGTCGTCATGCTTCAGCGTATTACACTCTGTATTCCTTGCTTATTCCAGCGTGGGACATACCTTGCTGCCTACCTAAGAAAGAGATGAGACTATCTTGGCGGCCAAGGAGTTATTCCTCCTCTGTGAAGATGTGCTCTATGAGGTGGACTTTTTGGTGAAGGCAGTCGACATCTGCTTCAAGGTCTTATTTATATTCAATGCAGAGTACCCCGCTGAGGCAGCAGACGCGTGGACATTTGTACAGAAGGGGCTTTTCAACATCACCACGCCATATGACGTGGTCACACCAAGAGAGATGAAACTTATCGGGCACATTAAGGCCAGGCTAAACCCCAAAAATTGAATAAAATACATTTTTTTTAATTCATTTATTTTACCTGACATTATCATTCTAAGCACCCACAGAGTATCAAACTTGAATAAAGTATATAAATACTAGAAAAGTTGCATTTTATCCATAGCCTGTTGTGTAATATTTACCTAATTAAATATGCATCATTTAAAAATTAAGATTTTTTGCGATCTACTCCACCAATTTACACCTAGGTTTTACCAAACTGTACAGAAACGACCCTAGAGCATCCTTAATAAAGTTGGCAAGATGTTGTGAAAGCTTGGTTTTTATTGGTTGTTAGTTGTACAGCACCATACGCAGGGCTCCTGGATTAGCCAATCACAGAGATTAGTGACTAACAGACAAGTGACTAACTAGTATCCTGACTGGGGCTGTCTAGGGGGTCTAGGCCTGTGACCATGTTGTAATAGTTCCAATACATTTAATTGATGATGTTTTTACTGCAAAATGTTGTCAATGTAAGAATCAAAGTAGCGTTATTATTCAGATAATTTAGCTGAGGCCACGGACAAAGCCAACTGCAATATTTTAGTATTTTCATTCTGTTTACTTACAATAACAGTATCACCCACGACCAATCAACTTCATTTGCTCAACTTTATTATTTTAGATGTTAGTATGTAATAAATACAAGCTAATTTCACTACCTTTTGATTACTTTTGGCATAACTGAATAATTTATCACACTGTTTACTTTCCAGGTTCATCACTACTCGAGTGTCATCATGCCACGGGCAAAGCCCACAAAGAAGCGGAAATTTTATGGCAACAAGTATACGCGGCCATTGAAAGAAACTGCCAAGCCGAGTGCTTCTGAATAGAAACTACAGTACACCAAGAAGAGAAGTGTTGTCGCTGAACTTGATGGGTACAGACTGATAGATGTGCGAAATCTGGTGAACTTTGTCAGTGCTTTCCCTTGTCCCAACTGCGGTGATCATGGGTATACTGTCACAGAGGACATTGCTGGACTCCGAAGTTCTCTGTCATTTGAGTGCATGAATCATGACACTTACAAACTGAACTCTCAGCCTCATGGTGAAAGTGTCAACACCAGATTTGAGATGGCCATGTTTAGCATTGGCCGCAACCGACAACAAGCTGTGCGTCTCCTCGGAGAGATGAACATGCCTCCACCTGTGTCCTGTACTATGTGGAACAAAACGAAGGACAAGATTCATGAGGCAACACGCTCTGTTGCTGGCGAATCGATGAGGAGGGCAGCACATGAATTGCGTGACGGTACTCGATGCACAAATGTGACTGTGTCTTGTGATGGGTCGTGGCAGAGACGTGGCTTCCAAAGCAAAAATGGTGTAGCGACTGCTTTCTGTCAACCCCAGGGGACCAGCTAAAGTTGTTGACGTCCATGTATCATCGAACTATTGCAATACTTGCAAAACACAGGCCAGTAAGCTGAGTGAGGCAGAATTCAACGCATGGTATGAAAATCACAAGGGCCGGTGCCAAAAAAACCATGATGGTTCGGCTGGTGCTATGGAGCCAGATGGCATGCTGAAAATCTTTCGGCGTAGTGAAGAAAAGCATGGACTTGTGTACACAGGGTATCTGGGGGATGGTGATTCCAAGAGTTACCACACTGTTGCCAGTGCTGATCCCCCCTTTACCCCGAGAATGATGCTAAAAATAGAATTTCACTTTACTAAAAAAAAGGATTTAAATATGCTTTGTTTTGTATAGTTACATCATTTTGTGTTGATAAATACAATTAATAGTGGAATTTTTGTTTTGACTTCGATACTGGTTTAGCCTGGCCTTAAATGTTAGGACTAGAAATACGAAGCTGACATTGTTTTGTTTTTAGTTGTCATCAAGCTGCCCGTCTGCTCTATGTGCAATGTACTTGGTTAGTTAGTAATTGAAACAGACAACGAATAGAGTCATGCATTGCATGCCAGTTATTTGCCCTTACAAATGTGTACTCGTAATGTGTACTTTTGTGTGTACTAGAAAACTGAAATCAAGGTCACAGTGTGACGTCTCTTATTATTACGTATCTTATTATTTCATGTAACACAATTAACAATTTACATTGTGCATATGTCACATGATATATTTTTATACTTTCATGACCTTGAGGGTCACTAGTACATTGACTGGACGTGCCAGTTTGAGCTACTCTATCAAATGCCTTTGTTTGCATTGATTTTTTATTGGCTTTAGATCTATATCGTTCACCTGTAGTTTATAATGTATTGTATGTTATGTTAAATGATTTAATGTCTCGGTACAATGCCGTCATATTACATGTTTTTTCAACGACTTGCACTGACAACTTTGTGGAAAAAACTGACATGATGTTCCTGAAATTAAATGCATGCAGTGATAGTAGAATGAACTGTAGCTTGTTGTCTATTGCATTGCCTAAATGGTATATTGTATTAATTCCACATAATTGGTCCTATTCTAGATAACCAATCACTTGGTCATATTCCAACCAATATAATTGACCCTATTCCAACCAATCAATTGGTCATATTCCAATCAATATAAATGGTCCTAGCCTAACCAATTTACATTGGTTGCTACATGACCTAGATAGATTAAACAATAAATTGGTTAAATTGACCAACATATGTTGGTTACTATTCTAACCAATATGGATTGGTTAAAAAGTTAACCATAAAAAATTGGTTGTCTTAACCAAGAGATTGGTTGGACACATATCTACCAACCACATTGGTTGAATTTGACCAATATCCTGGTCATTTTAACCAATCTGTTTTTAGAGTGTACATCTAAAAATGGCCACTAATTGATATGTAAGATACCACATATACGGTTTTTGATACACTGATGTCAATTAATGTGAACTAAATATCATGTTATCCATCTGGTTTTAATATATATGCCTAGATAACATTAAAACACTAAAACCAACCACGATTCCACAGTTTCCAAACAATGTACCAGTATAGTTATACGAGTAAAAATAGGAGTTCGACCTTTCAGCGCAAATCATTCCTACGTAAGTTCACAATACTGGATATGATGTAGCCAGGTTTGTCTATACTAAACTATTATAGATAATAAGTTTTAACGGATAAGAACCACGAAACCATAGTATCAAAAGTATAAATGAGACCACTTTACCAGCCAACCGCCGCCATCTGTCATCATGTCGCAGTAGACCTTAATGGTCTTATTGGCCGCGACCAGACGGATGTCGTAAACGCCACTCGCCGAGTAACCTTCCCTCTTCAACTCAGCGCAGTCGGTGGCAGACGGGCTTCCTGTCGTAACTGATGTACATGCAGATGTCTTGTCCCGAAGATCTGAATTTTTCGAAAGAAATAATTTTTCATCAGTTTATCAAATCTACTAACGCACGACCGACCGAAAGAACGAACGAACGAACGAACGAACGAACGAACGAACGGTCCTGGTAGGCAGGATAGCGGGCAAGCAGGCAGGCAGACAGAACGAACGCCGGCCGACAGAAAAATATGCCCTTCCGGATGTAAGGATATCCTATCGTCATTTTACTCTAAAATGAATTCTACTTATAGATGTAAAAACAAATAGTATGACAAAGCCTACTACCAATAAGGAAAATATAAATCATACCTTTCTCAATTGTAAATATATTTTCTTTCATCGTGTTTCTCAGCTTATTCACATACTCGTGTTGTTGTTCAAGTGATTCATTGAACTGTTGCTGAAGCTGACTCAATGATTCTTGATATTTACTGCGTTGTTGTTCCACGTCGTTGAAGTGTTGTTGCAGCTGTTCAATTGAGTACTGGTGTTGTTTCTCCAGTTCCTTCAGTGAGTTGTGTAGGCGAGACACCATCGCCGTCAACGCACCATTTTCATCACAGCAACATTTCGTGGTACACTGTGACAAATTTGGTGTTAAATGTTCGACGCACACGATAACACACACTGCCAGGAGACGTGTTGCTTGTGAAAACATGACGGCGGGTATGAGGCTCGAGCTATGAACGCTGCAGACGTTGTCGCAATCTCGGACAGTAATTGGACTGCGTCTCGACCAGTCAAGTTAATATGTGCGTTCTAGGTCGTGACAACAGAACTGCTAGCTTGACAGCGTTAATAATTCACATAACTAAACCCTATTTCAGAAATGTGTCAATGCCATTACTCTCAGATGGAATGTTCACCAGCAAGAAAATATAGGCAAACGTATGCAGCGTATTGATTGAAAACATATTAGGATAGACGGTGGTCTATGCAAAAATTATTCGCAGTTTCAGAACGCTTATTTACAATAGACAATAAGTGAAATGTTTAACATGTCATAATATAATATGTAATCCACTCGACATAAATACGAACAGGCGGTGTTTTACTTCGAAACACAGAATATTCAGTGGTGTTTGTGTGTTGGTGGCCTATATGTGAAAATGTGGAGCTATGTGCCAAACGTCTAGATGCAATGCAGCTGGATTTGCGCGGGGCCGTGTCGATTCGCTAGTAAAAATAACGTAACATAAACATGTACTGTGTGTGTGTGTGTGCGTGCGTACGTGCGTGCGAGCGTGCGTTCGTACGTGTGCAGTGAATCAGCACATATTTTTATTAAACGTAGTCGCATGTGGCATAAGATATGTGGCACTGATATGGTATCTATTTTTATTAGGCTACATACTCTCCATTACAGGTCTGTAACAGCATGGAACAACTCACGTCACGGAGAGTGCCCGTCTAACAATGCGAGGGTCTGGTAAAAACGTTTTGTATGTTGTCTGAGCTTGTCAAAGACGACGATCGATTTGCGTGGTATTGACAATGGAGGTCGCACAATACTTTAGCGTTTATTCAACTATGCTTGAGCACAGTAATTCAGAGACAAGCACGAATTACATAAACTAAGATTACATTCCAGAAAATAATATAAAAAACGACGTACAAGTAATAGGTCGGAGCCCGATTCAAGAAAGTGAAAAAAATCATCTAAGCGGTTAATCTGACGGATTATGATGATGATTTTGTGCGGGGCCTTACACGAGTGTGTCACTTGTACAATGGTTAAGCTTGCACTGGTCAAGGGTGCTTAAGAAAATGACCGCAGTTTGTTCTATATGAATATTTTATCCTGACCAACATTCACATCAAAGTTAGAACAGACAACATTATTTTTTGTTTAAGTGCAGGAGTTTACAGTGGTCCACAATAATGGAATGACCCATGTAACATCAATAATTTCAGTCAGCATAAAGCTGCTGTTTATTTGACTAAATATAAATACAATGCATAACATGCATCACCTTGAAATACACCAAAGACGAGGGTGTCACAGGCCAAAATGTCTTACTAAGCGAGGAAATGGACAGTTTAGTTGACAGGAAGATATTTAAATATACAAAATATCACAAAAAAATATTGTCTTTTTAAGCTGCACTTTTTAAAAGTTCAACTACGGTATGTTTTATTTTTGACCGTTTTATTTAAATGACTGTCAGATTACACCATCCGGACAAGAATGCAGGTGAAACGAATATGTCCGACAACGTTTAGATTCTTCACTCGGCGGTATTTCGATAGTCAGAACTGACTTCTTCTAAGGTCTCAGTTTCATCTCGACTTTCTTGAGCGAGTACTTGAAGCCACGCCAGTCATACCAAACGATGCCTCCTCTGGTTGCATTGTGTGCCCTACCATAGTATGGGTCATTCAAGCGTGCTAAACCACAATTGGTGTACCACCAGCCTCCATTGTACAGTTGTGCACACTGTCCACTGTACACGTCATTATCACGGTCCGTCGTGCTGAACGCCATGCCATCTTGATATGTGAATGAATCTCCTACAGAATAAGCACTTTCGTAAACCCGCGAGAATCATTCATTGTGAACATAATAACAAAACACAGTGTGATAGGACCTACTTTGTATTCGTTATTTTAGTGTTAGCTGCTGGTATTAATGTAGCAAACTTACTAAAATGGATATCTTCAACACATGCACTTGAATGAACTCATATGTATATCAGCTTGTTAGTATAAAATAAGCTTTTCGTGATATTTGTGGAGATCGTTAAATGATTCGTTGAATTAAAATTAAAAAGTCGGACGGAGTTCGGTCAGGCTCGGGTAACCTTTTCTTTTTACTTTGTGCCTATGACACAACCTTTGTCTTTGACGTTGCTTTTTACAGTTGATTTACAAGTTGTTATGGCACCCTTTGGGTATCCACAACATGCCGACCAACATGTATTTCGTATATGTAATAATATACAGAATGTAAATAAACACCTCAAAATAAAATTAAAATTTGCACAAACGAATTTACAAATACAAATGTATATTGTGCATCACACAGAGGACGAACTATAGCATCTGAACAGCCCGAGGCTTAACCAAGCATAAGCCATGACACGCGGCCGCCTTACAAACCGTTTAGCACAGCTCGCACGTACAATTTTAATGTGCGTACAATTATATTACGTGTTTACTATCACTGAAACGGTGGTAATATTTTATACTTTATATGAATTATATGAAACTTGGCAAAGGTATGTGTTTATTTTCTGGGTTAACCGCCTGATTGATAAAACGTGCAAGCCAGATCGCAACTATGACAAATTTCCACTCTCTTAGCGCTTAGTATTATGTAGGCCACTCTCGCCACACTCCGTAACCGCGAACTTGCGAAATAGGTTCAATCTACCGTAGGGCAAAGAACAGAAACAGACAACAAGATAGCAACGGTGTCAGGCTTCGCGAACTGGTCATTGGAGACCCAGGCCATGTGTGCAAAACATCGTGGTGGTCAAGATAAGTGAATCTCATGTAAGACCATCACAGGCGGTTGGGACCACTCACTTACACTAAGCAAGTCAGTGCACAGCGTCGCTATTTGTACGTAGATAACAATAGTCTAACTGCTTAAAGTGATTCTTAGCGGTCTGTATCTGAAATGCAGTGCCTATGATACTGGATGTATTGGAGTCAGTCAGTGTTCCACCACATGTGAGTGTTGAGAGTGTTTGTCAACCAGAAAGAATTAGATCCACGTGCCAAGGAACCGTGAAGTAGGGATGTAGTTTCACCACCTTACTGTCTACTGTAGCGATACGTCGGTGAGGAAGACGTACAAGCAAACGATACATTATGGATTTGAAATGAAACCTGTACATGCAATCATGTAGGGTGATTGGACTCTTGGGCATAATGACCGGTGACGTTGAAGCTAAAGAGGAAGCAGTGTATGAATTGGCATGAGAAAGTAACGAGCTGTCACCTGTTGGACCATCGGTTCCTACAATAATTTAACGTCTATATTTTGACATTCGATAATAAAACGTGTTCCCGCCCAAGTCTAATATGCATGTTTGCACACTTGCGTGAATGTATTATAGTATACAATCACCTGCCGTTCCGGTGTACGCTCCAAGTGAAAGTCGGTACATGTCGTCTTCGGAGGCAACCGAGAAGTTCGAGTAAACAGCATATCTGGTTGCGTTCTCAAAGTCCTCCATGTCGATTCGTAGTGTGTAACGTGCATGCGAAGTCATGTCATGCAGATAATCATTGCCTATGAACATACAGTGTATCATTGCACAATATGCAATTTCTACAAAATAAATGATCCCCAAAATAACATCAACGTCAGTGTGTTTGTGTTTTTGTGTGAATTTTTATGTGCGTGAGTGCGTACGTGAGTGCGTGCGTGTGTGCATGAGCATTTGTTTCGAAACTGTTCTACTTCATGTTGATGTTTGCGGAAATCCAGTCTGAAAATGGTTTAGCCCACAGCGAATGAATACACTTTGTATTGTTTGAATATTTTTATCAGTTTACTAAAAGAGTTGTGTAATTTTGCATTAGATTATAACTTGCGACAGTCAAATGTTCACCCGCGGTCCTTATGCTATATTATAATATATAGAGCCGGGCCACCTTTGAACCACTTTTCGAACTGAAATGAACACTATTCAAAGGTTCAATGTTTCACGAAATGAGTCTGAAACGAGACGAGCAAAAAATAGAATTGAGGAGGAACCTTTAATAAAAATCCAGTCGACGTCTCTTTGAATGTGAAATACGTTTCAAGCAACGTCGATAAATGTCTCGCTAATATTTGTTTCAATGTGAACTTCTGCTCCTTCGTGTTTTTCGTTTTGCAATATTAGTGAAATCAAACTTTTGTTCTTGCTATACCAACAGTTTGAATGGATTTAGTATTAATCGTTCACCCACCAAGCCAGAATTCGCCAGACAAGTCGCCGAATCCTTCCTTGTAGGTGGCCCAGTCGCGGTAGAAGTTGAAGGTGCCGTCCTGTCGTCGCTGGAACACCTACACGCGACAACGAACACTTACAAGCAACAACATACATACACATGCAAAAACAAATACAACAGTTTGTATATAGCTTTGCACTAAGTAAAGCTACATCTAAAAAAATGGTGACTAATTGATATGTAAGATACCACATCGTTGGCTTTTGCTACATTGATGTCAATTAATGTGAACTAAATATCATGTTATCCACCTGTTTTTAATATATATATATATATATACCTATATAGCATTAAGCTTTACACTAAAACCAATCACGATACCACAGTTTCCATACACTGTACCAGTATAGTTCTACGAATAAAAATAGGAGTTCGACCTTTCAGCGCAAATCATTCCTACGTAAGTTCACCATACTGGATAAAATGTAGCCGGGTTTGTTTATACTAAACTATTATAGATAATAAGTTTTAACGGATACGAACCACGAAACCAAAGTATCAAAAGTATAAATGAGACCACCTTACCAGCCAACCGCCGCCGTCTGTCGTCATGTCGCAGTAGACCTTAATGGTCTTACTGGCCTCGACCAGACGGATGTTGTAAACGCCACTCTCCGAGTAACCTTCCCTCTTTAACTCAGCGCAGTCGGTGGCAGACGGGTTTCCTGTCGTAGCTGATGTTGTAGCTGATGTACATGCAGACGTCTTGTCCCGAAGATCTGAATTTTTCGAAAGAAATAGTTTGTCATCAGATTATCAAATCTACTAAAGCACGACCGACCGACCGACCGACCGACCGACCGACCGACCGACCGACCGACCGACCGACCGACCGACCGACCGACCGACCGACCGACCGACCGACCGACCGACCGACCGACCGACCGACCGACCGACCGACCGACCGACCGACCGACCGACCGACCGACCGACCGACCGACCGACCGACCGACCGACCGACCGACCGACCGACCGACCGACCGACCGACCGACCGACCGACCGACCGACCGACCGACCGACCGACCGACCGACCGACCGACCGACCGACCGACCGACCGACCGACCGACCGACCGACCGACCGACCGACCGACCGACCGACCGACCGACCGACCGACCGACCGACCGACCGACCGACCGACCGACCGACCGACCGACCGACCGACCGACCGACCGACCGACCGACCGACCGACCGACCGACCGACCGACCGACCGACCGACCGACCGACCGAATGAACGAACGAACGAACGAATGAACGAAAGAAAGAACGAACGAACGAACGAACGAAAGAACGAACGAACGAACGAACGAACGTAAATGTCAAAACAAATAGTATGACAAAACCTACTACAAATAAGGAAAATATAAATCATACCTTTCTCAATTGTAAATATATTTTTTTTCATCGTGTTTCTCAGCTTATTCACATACTCGTGTTGTTGTTCCAGTGATTCATTGAACTGTTTATTAAGCTGACTGAATGATTCTTGATGTTTACTGCGTTGTTGTTCCACGTCGTTGAAGTGTTGTTGCAGCTGTTCAATTGAGTACTGGTGTTGTTTCTCCAGTTCCTTCAGTGAGTTGTGTAGGCGAGACACCATCGCCGTCAACGCACCATTGTCATCACAGCAACATTTCGTGGTACACTGTGACAAAGTTGGTGTTAAATGTTCGACGCACACGATAACACACACTCCCAGGAGACGTGTTGCTTGTGAAAACATGACGGCGGATATGAGGCTCGAGCTATGAACGCTGCAGACGTTGTCGCAATCTCGGACAGTAATTGGACTGCGTCAACAGCTAGCTTGACAACGTTAATAATTCACATAACTAAACCCTATTTCAGAAATGTGTCAATGCCATTACTCTCAGATGGAATGTTCACCAGCAAGAAAATATACATTTACATTTGTAAAACAATTACATAATGCATTCCTGATTTCATTGGAACCCTTAATTAAATTATTATTTCATTTAAAATATGTAGAGATGCCAGATTTAGCGTTTCGTTTCCGATGCATGCTTCCTTTGTCATTTCTACGTTTTTAGAGTCATTTCTTCGAATTGCAGTCATACTTATTAGAACAGTTAATTATAATTGTATAATTGGATGCTGAGTAAATAAAGACAACGAGGGATAATAAATCAGTGTTATGATGGTTTATGAAACTCTTTGTAATTAAAACAATTATATCAAACCTCTGAGGACGGGCCTAGGTACCAATGCTGACCATGACATGTTCTGCTTATTATTTTAAACTTTCTCTCGTAAAAAGAAGTGCTTCTTTAATTTAACATGAATTTGTGTGAAAGACTGTAGGTTCCCGTGTTTCAGTACTGCATAATTTTGGTCACAGGTGGTTAAACAACTAGCACATTCTGGCGACGTTCTTGAACCATGTCAACCTGCGTACCCATGATTTATCGTACCTTCGCGACCTCGCTGTTGTGCTATGTTGAAGCAAAATGCATATCACTGTTTTAAAGTTTTAAATAAAATTTCAGATACAACTTATGGAACTTTAAAACGAAACAAAACTCATGGTTCGCACGAAATAAATTATATTCAATTTGCATTAACATGTATTTAACCCAATATAGGCACTATGCAACGTAGAACAACTTGAAATTTGAAAGCACCACCACACCTCCCCCCTTGCTGACTGAAATTAATCAAAGAGGCATTTTGCAGTCTGCGTCAGCGACAGGCTCTCCGCGAATCACCGCTCTTTCTCCTGTATCCGGGACGTCCCCTTCATTCGAGGTCTAGGCAAATACGCAAAAAAAATTGTTTATGTTCGAGAACTTCCTCTTACACGTTTGGTTGGGCCGTATCAAAAGTTGGAAAGTGCTACACAAAATAATCAACATTTGTATTAATGTAATCCACTGCAAAGTTGATGTAACCGATGGTTCGATGGTAAAACATATATCAATTATTGGGTCTGATGTTAGTGATTTCTTGATATCTTGTTATTCAGGCAGACCAATCAGAGAACGCCATTGTTGTACTCTCGATGAAACATTTGCAGCTTCTTCGTCCACATGCCATTAGGACATTGTTGTTTTTGATGCAGGTTTATGATCATTATAGTTAAATGTTCCATGTTGAGATGGATTTATTAATTTATGCGTAACGAGGAAGTCATTCCAGGTCGGGGCCGACATACAAACAATAGTTTATGTTCGAGAACTTATACACGTTTGGTTGGGCCCTATCAAAAGTTGCAACACAAACTGAAAAACATTTGCATTAATTTAATCCACTGCAGAGTTGACGTATCCGATTGTTCGATTGTAAAACATATATCACTTATTGGGTCTGAAATTAGAACAGAGAACACCATTGTTGTACTCTCGCTAAGTCAACTGCTGCTTCTTTGACCACTTGTCATCAGGACATTGTTGCTTTGGATGCAGGTTTATTCTTGGCACAGCTAACTGTTATGTTCCCCACTGATAATGATGTTTACGTCGTACATCGGCTTGAAAAACGTTGTCTTGTATAGAATATATGGCACTCTTCAGTACATCGTGTGCAGTACAATACAACTCGGCACCAAGGTTCATTCTCCTAGAAACGGGACAGTCACTGTATGACGTACATACACCTCAAGGAGGAATTTAATTTGTTGGTAGCCTCGTAACAGTTGGTGTGGATAATGCGGATGTTAAGACTATTGGAGGAGAACACAATCATGACATGTCGGTACATATGATGTGCGAATCCTCCTTGAAACCAAATTACGTTATCACACCAAGCGGTTATGTACTCGAGGTGCATTCAGTATGAGATATTCTAACCGCGCTCAAGTCAGTGCTGCTATGTCTAATTGCTGCCGTCTGGTGGACAAGTTTGCATTACATTGACGTGATGAGTAATGTTCACCGTAACCACAACCCACAATACATCAAATTAATTGCCGTTAAGAAGCTCCGCTAGCTAGGAGGCATTTATGATCTTTGGGTCTAGAGAAAATCACCTGTCAGCAATTTGCCAGGGCTAAGCACCTTTCCTTTGCTAAATTCTTCCTGATTCCTAGGTATTGTCCTAGAGCAAAAACATAACTAACTAATAATAAACAGTATATTGCACCGAATTGAAATAAAAACAGTATTTTCATAAGCAATTCCTGATCATAGCCAAAATCGCGGTTAAATTTAAGTTAAATGTTCCAGGAATATGTTTTCTTTAATGTATGTAAAATAATAAATAACCCAACAAAGGAATGCAAAGGGCGACGAAGTAAAAGAAAATACTTGTACGAGGCTTATCGGGTCTGCGACTACATTTAATAAATATTGCTTTGTTTGCCAAATGACTCTTTCACTACCAAACTATTGGGATTTATCTTGCTTAGTTTGAGTGACAGTCGCTTTTCTAATGTTATTGTTAATATTCTAAGCGTAGTTTAATACTGTCTCAATACGGCCCCACCTTGGCTCAGACCGAACATGTCTGCGCCAAGCCATTTTCGTTTTATTGGAAGAATTTAATGCGTGTGTGCTGATACGTTCATTTGTTGATGTGGACACATGTTATTGCAAATTGCCCGCCCTGACATATACACGAAAGCACATACCCATACAAGCATACGTACATCTTCAGTTGATTCCTTACGAGATTAAGATTATCCACACAGAGGGTCTGTGGATACCGTCAAGTGCTCAAGTGACGTCTATGAAATTGATAGCTATGGGTAATCAGTACTCTTTACATGCCTCTTTATTTAATTGAGGATAACTATTTGCTCGGAACATGAGCGTTTTGGCCTAAAGTCTGCTTTTTCCTCACGCAGTTTTCTATCCACAACATCTCGCATTCCGTTCAGTATTATACAGCACACCACCTGGCATTGGCAACACTGTCAGTTGCGTTTTGGTTAGATTTTCTTTCTTGGGGAATCAGATAAAAGTACCAACTTTGCAGTCCTCGGGAACGACGATTGAGTCCCATATCTGTTTGTGGAGTCCACACACCCACTGTATGATTGTTTCCGTCTCTTTGATCATTTCACCTGTGATTCCGTCCATGTCAGGTGATTGTTATTTTTAAGAGTCGCAGTGACCTTCCTCAATTCTTGTTCCTATAAATTTATTGGGAGTGCGCTGTGTGGGTTGTCATTTTAATATGCAAGCACTTATATACATGTTAAATAGTGAAACTACTAAATTAGATAAGAATCGTACTTTATTTCTTTAGAAGTCTATACACTCTTTCTACTTATAGCATTTGCTTTAATGTTTGCATTTAGAAGTGCAATTGAAGTATTATGTGATCGTTACTTTGTATAAAACCGCATGTACATTTGTGTAACATTATGTTTTATATCTCTCTTTGCTTTGGAGTATTAGGTCAACTAGGAAAGTCACAAAAGGGTTTTGTCCATCGTGTTTGGCTGTGTGTCTTCTCCTTTCGATAATAGTGCTGTGTGGGGTATATATAGAAACACTGGAAATGTAGAAGACTACACAAACTACAAAGAGGCACATAACCTAGTTACAATTGAAATTAGAAAATCTAAAAGAACCGTTGAACAAAAATTGGCAGGCAATGTAAACAAATTACAGCAAGAGTTTAAGAAAGTTTGAGATAAGGTGGGACATGAAAAACAACAGGGAAAACATATAGTAATAGTAGATGGTGAGATTTCAACTTGGAAATCTGTTTTGAGTGGGGTACCACAAGGATCAGTATTAGGCCCTATACTGTATTTAATATATATAATATATATAATATATGTATATATATATATATATATATATATATATATATATATATATATATATATATATATATATATATATATATATATATATATATATATATATATATATATATATATATATATATAGTGTTGTCAAACCACATCCTAATAACCGGCTTTCGTAACTAAGGTCTCTCAATTCTGGAATCATTTTAGTTGCTCTTCGTTGCATTCTTTCTAGCTTAGCTTGTCTATGCCCTTCTTACGATACGGACTCCATGCTTGTCTAACTATTGCTTTGTACAGGGGTACAATTAGCTGTTTCTCCTGTTACGTGATAGTTCTCCCAATAAGCCCTAGAATTTGATTTCTTTCGAAGCAGCAATCCCACATTGCGCTGGAACTTTTATGTCCTTTTCTTGTGTGGTTCTATCTAGTACAGCATCCCCCATTTTATATGGTTCGTCCATGTTTCCATGTCCTATGTGTATGAATTTACACTTCCCAAAATTGAATAACATACTGTAAACTTTGTTTATATGTATCATTAATAACCGTTCTGAATACTTTTATGTCATCTCCAAATTTCAGTACTTTGCTAGATATGTCATCTCCGAATCATTTATATATATATATATATATATATATATATATATATATATATATATATATATATATATATATATATATATATATATATATATATATATTTACAATGTTATGCAGTAGAACCAGAGGACACAAGACACTTTCATTGATGTATGATAGCCAAGTAAGTCTTTGCCTGCCGCTATCATCTCAACTTTATTTTCATATCACCATTCCATCGAACATGGTGTAGGAACTGCAAGGGCAGAGAAACGATTTCTCAGGACTACTTGGAATTAACATTTCGGTACTTGATTCTGGAGCTTCTGATGTGGAACCTCTTTTAGTCGTGTTCTTATTTTGTGTCCTCAACTTGATCTTCGCAATCGCAAGTTCAGTTCTTTGATGTCCAGATATGTAATGTGTAAATAGTCTGTGTAACATCCGCAGTAAATGTAATGAAAACAATTATTAGTTTTGTTCAAATCATCGAAATAATAGACTGTTGTCTTTAGATCTGGTAAGGTTCAATATAGTGGATATCGATAATGGTAAACACTTTGCGAGTCAGTGTTAATCATTGGACTTCCACCACCTCACTGATCACATGACACAGTTTCCAGCGTTTCCATTGTCACTTTAATTAATGTTTAACCGTATGTATGCAAGTATTACAGTACCTCTGGTACTACAATACCTCAGGGAGTTTGACGCCCCTGCATTGCAGAGTTGAAAATCACTGCCTTGTGATACAGGTTCTCGACAGAACCGAAGGCTAAGGGAGCAAACCCTAACAGAAAACCATGTCATTGTGGCAGCATCAAGGGTGGTTGATGAATGGAATTCCCAACATCTCCCGACCAGCCACTGCAGGGATAAATAGCTCGCGCCTGTCTTGACGTGTTCACCTCTATTTGCTCCCCGAGAGAGTGCCGCTAGTAACTTGCAAAAGCCAGCAGCACTTCAACACTTTTTGCAAGCAGCTCTCATGAAATGCACAACCGCACGAATTACCATACCGGACCGGTCGTCGCCCGGGTTACCAAGGACCGCGCTGCTCGACCTCATATTCCGTCGACAGTGAAAAATCAGCTAGGAAGAAGAGAACAACTATCAGTCGCTCAATGGAACGTCAGGACTCTCCTCGACCGAGAAGTAGCCGACCGACCGGAAAGACGTACTTCACTAGTAGCAATGGAACTCGCCAAGTACAATATAGACATTGCCGCCCTGTGCGAAACAAGGTTCTCAGAGTCTGGTAGTCTTAATGACTTGGAATACTCTTTCTTCTGGAGTGGCAGACCCAAAGGAGAGAGAAGGGAGGCTGGAGTGGGCTTTGCTATAAAGAAGGACATCGTGACAATGCTGACAGAAATGCCACGGCCAGTAAGTGACAGAATCATGATGATGAGACTACCTCTGAGCAAGGACAACTATGCTACAATTATCAGTGTTTACGCTCCAACAATGACAAACCCGGACGATAACAAGGAGGCTTTCTACAACCAGCTGTCAAGTACGCTCAGAGGCATCCCTTGTACCGATAAGCTACTGCTGATAGGAGACTTCAATGCAAGGATAGGAAGAGACAATGACAAATGGACCATGGTCATGGGCAAATATGGGATCGGGAAACGCAACTCCAATGGCGAGCTTCTACTGGCTTTGTGCTCTGAGTTCGAACTGATAGTGACGAACACCATGTTCAAGCAGAAGGATGAACGCAAGACCACCTGGATGCATCCTCGTTCCAGACACTGGCATATGATCGACTTCATCATCACGAGGTGTCGGGATAAGATGGACATCCACAGTACTCGAGCCATGCGTGGAGCTAACTGCTGGACCGATCACCATATGCTGAGGTCAAAAGTGGCATTTAGAGTACGACAAAAGCACAACAGACAAGGGGTAAGAAAACCGACCAAGCTAAACACAGCAAAACTACGTACCATCAGTCATAGGGAGAGCTTCGAGCAGGAGATGGACAGCGCTCTCGCCCAATGGGAGGAGAAGGAAAGCTCAACACCAGATGAGGAATGGGCAGCTCTGCAACAGGTAGTATACAACACAGCTAAAACATTTCTCGGCAAGCCAGACAGAAAACACCAGGACTGGTTCGACCCCAACGACCAGGAGCTACACAATCTAATAAGCAGAAGAGACCAATCCCACCAGAGAGTGTTGCAGACCAGGAGTACTAGATCCACCACTGCAGCGTACAAAGATGCCTGCAGACTGCTACAAAAACGCACCCGTGCCCTGAAGTCAGAATGGTGGGAAATGAAGGCAGAGGAGCTGTAGAGATCTGCAGACAGAAATGACATGAAGGGCTTGTACAATGGACTGAAGGAAGTGTGGGGACCCGCGAAAAAGGGACCTGTTCACCTGAAGTCAACAGATGGAATGGAGACCTTCTCTGACAGCAAGAGAGTTGTGGCAAGATGGAGTGAACACTTCCAAAAACTACTCAACGTCCCTGGCGACATAGAACATGAAGCTCTTGTCAACATCCAGCAGCGCATTACCAACACATGCCTTGATGAGATTCCAAACATGGATGAGATGGCTAGAGCAATCGCCGGCCTGAAAGATGGCAAAGCACCTGGGGGTGATGGAATTCCTGATGAAGTATGGAAGCACGGAGGAGACAATCTGTCCAACAGACTGCACCAATTAATCACCAAAGCCTGGGAGGAGGGTTCTGTACCACAAGCGTGGAAGGATGCCAGCATTGTAACCATCTACAAGAAAGGAGATCGAACAGACTGTGGGAACTACAGAGGAATCTCTCTTCTTTCCATAGCAGGCAAGATCTTCGCCAGGATCCTGCTCAACAGACTATCTATTCACATAACACCAGAAGTAGTTCCGGAGACACAGTGTGGCTTCAGAACCAACCGGACCACAGCGGACATGATATTTTGTCTTCGACAACTACAAGAAAAGTGCATTGAGCAGGACCGACCACTATATATAGTATTTGTCGACTTCACGAAGGCGTTTGATACAGTCGGAAGGACTGGGCTATGGCAGCTACTGAGGAAATATGGATGCCCAGAGAAATTCACAACCATGATCGAGGCTCTACATACGGGAATGATGGCGAATGTGAGTGTTGGAGGAAGTCTCGGAAACGTTCGGTGTTACCAATGGTGTCAAGCAAGGCTGTGTACTGGCCCCCACGCTCTTCTCCATCTTCCTATCAGCAATGCTTGTCGAGGCTTTCCGAGGCATGGGAGATGGCGTCTACATACAGTCTAGACAGAGCGCTGACCTATTCAACATCGCACACTTCAGAGCGAAGACCAAGACTACCCAGATACTTGTGAGAGAGCTGCTATACGCAGATGACAGTGCACTGGTCGCCCACTCCGCTGAAGAGATCCAGAGAATAGTGGATGCTTTCTCCGATGCATCAAAGAAGTTCGGCCTGAAGATTAACATCAAGAAGACGGAAGTGCTGTACCAACCCAACTCTACAAGAACCCGAGAGGAGGATATCATGGTTGATGGAAACAAACTGAACTCTGTTCCGGAATTCACCTACCTCGGAAGCACTATATCAAGTGATGGACGCATTGATGCTGAAATACAGAGGAGGATGGCCAAGGCTAGCGCATCTTTCGGCCGATTACGCCAGAGACTCTGGAACAACCACCATGTGTCCACGCGGGTCAAAGGCAAGATCTACCAGGCAATTGTGCTATCCACCTTACTATACGGAGCCGAGGCCTGGACAGTGTACAGACGACAGGTGAAAAAGCTGCATGCCTTCATGATGCGACATCTGCGTTCGATCATGAGGCTAACCTGGAAGGACAAAGTGACAAACAAGGAAATACTCGGTCGGATAGGGCTGCCCTCTATGGAAGATCTTCTGATCAAAAAGAATCTCCTGTGGACTGGACACCTCATGAGGATGTCATCAGACAGACTACCAAAGCAGATCCTCTACTCTCAATTGTCTTCTGGTCACAGACAGAGAGGACGCCCTCGTCTCCGGTTCAAGGATACCATCAAGAGAAACCTCAAGCTGAGAGACATAAAGACCGACTCATGGACATCACTCTCACAGCAGAGAACTAAATGGAGTGCGGCGGTCAAGAAATGAAAGCAGTCTTTGTCGCATAGCGACTGACAGCATGATGAACCAAACACTAAGTAATCTAATGATTTGTCTGATGAGTTCCAAAGACTACACCCACAAGTTGCACAAGCAAGCCGCAGTGGATGTTAGACAAGTTTGATTTTTCTCAAAATGAATTTGAAATGAGACCAGCGAATTAAACGAAATGACGAGGAAACGTTTAACTGTGTCTGTATTAATAATAGCTCGTCGGCACCTACGTCCGAACAAACCCTTTATGTGCTCAAACAAGTAAGCCCGAGCGCTAGTTTCACAATATTATATTTCCATTCTTATTTAACATTATTCGTTTGCATGTGACTCAATGCTTATAAATTTATGTACACTGACCGACATAAACGTGTGTATTTACGGGTATGATGCAGAAATATTGGTAAACCCGTTTTCCTAACCTGTTTTGTTATCAGCGCTGCCCCTTACACAATTTTTAGAAAGTGTAGTTGTGTCGACTTCAATCATAACCAAACATGAAACATTCTCATTTGTTAACACTTAAAAACGCTTATTTCCTGCGAAGTGCATCGATGACCTGCTGGCCACGTCTCAAGAACTACCGAACTATATATCATGGCTGCGATCGAGTTGTTCGTTCAAATCGTTCATGTAAGTCGTTCGTTCAAGTCGTTTGTTCGTTCGTTCGTTCGTTCGTTCGTTCGTTCGTTCGTTCATTCGTTCGTTCGTTCCTTCGTTCGTTCGTTCGTTCGTTCGTTCTTTCGTTCGTTCGATGCTTCTCTGGTGCGCCATTGCTAATCATGTGTAGCTCTACTATCTACCCCAGGTAAAACGGCTATTAGAAGCGAGGATTTGTACTTCGTCCTATTTCGTCCCTGGTCCTACTTTGTCTTTGTCGACCTAACCAATGACAATATACCTAGTTGGCTGTTGTGGCTGATCGAGGAAGTAATACCAATAATTTGTCTTAATTGGTTCGTTACTGTTGGGTCTGTATGTCTGTCTGTCTGAATGTAAGTATGGCTGTCTGAATGTATGTGTCAGTAGGCTCGCATTTACCCTCCACTATGGCTCTTTGCATTGCACCCAATCACGCATGGTTGGCTACGCGTGGTAGTCTTGCCATTCAAACAGCGTTTGCCCCCAGCCCCAAAAAGTTCACCCACATGTCAATAATGCAGTTAATTTATGAACACAATAAAACGTGGTTAAGTCGAAGTTGTGGGGACCGGGGAACCACTTGGATTTGCCCATGTGACACGTTTGACAGCAAACAACAACAAACATGTCTGCCGAAGTGTAACTCTTCAGTCTCATTGTCTCAGCCGTACCCAAAAACATGTTTGATAAAGCAAACCCCTCCAACAAAATGCTTGCCTGACAAAGAGGAACGTTTCATTGACACCGACCCCAACAATTGTTTATTGTTTGATTAAGCGGAATTCTTCCGCCTCAACGCTCCCCCCCCCCCCCGAACAAAAACGTATCTGAGGAAATGGCCATCAAAAAATTATGTCTGATGAAGCAGAACTCTCAGAGGACTACTACAATCCTTTTGTACCGACAGTCCTCCCTCAGCCTACGGACATGCCTTTTTTGTATGCGTACGTTGACTACCGTGCTGCCACATAGCAGTAATCAATCAGATGAAGACAACTAAACGCTGTTTTGAAGTAACTGGTAAAATTGACGGGTGAAAAACGAGATAAAAGATTAATGTATTACAATCACGTATATTACATAACATCAATACAGCGTTTGTAATGTAATTAAACGAATATAGAGCCTTTCCATAATTGTGGTACACTTTCAGCCAATTTCTGTCCCGGCTATTTGGTGCATCTCAGCACGTTTTCAAATATTATTATGTATTTACTGGGATGCTATAAAATATCACCTACGCATGTATTTAGTTTGTGCATTTACATCAAACATTATATGAAGCATGTGACCGCTTTTGCATGTGGCAAGCGCAGTAATAGCTATGTCCCAAAGGTATCCATGCTAGTAGACGTGTAATCACACAATAGTAACAGTATAAGGAAAATGCACCCAACATTAGTAGACTTGGTCCCAATCAACTAGGAGAGTAAGAAGATAACTTTTTCATCGTGTCTTCTACACTGTGGAAATGTTATACTTGTCCATGTCATTCGGATAATTGTTAGAAAGACAATGCCTTTACGTTGAAAGATATACTGGAATAAATTATCCAAAATTGATTCAACCAATTGACCATTTTGGCCGCTGTGGCGATGGCAATATATAAGTTACAGGGACACCACAAACGCCGTATCACAAACCAATCACACAAAACAAACAGATTGAATTCAAGGTTGATTTTAATCAGGTTCATTGAGGAAACAACTGAAATTCAGTCTAGGTAAAGTTGAATGAAAATGTCGTTGAATGAGTGACATAGTGGTTTGCATTAAACAGTAAATCAATAACACTATATAATGTTTATTAATAATTATATAAACTTACAAATATGACCGACCAACCTCCGGACGGGACAATTTAACAGTTCGTATGTGTTTACCAAATGTCAGGATACAAAACGTTATCATAGAAGTATCCATCTTTACCTTGGTACTTGGTGCTGCCAGTCAATCTCTTGAAATTGCGACATAATATTGGCCGCCATAGTGACGTCAAACGAAGCTTTGCCCTTGTATCAAATAACAATTGACAATCGATGGAAATACTCATGACGTTGTCAACAATTGAACGTAATTATTGGCGTATCTATCCGGACAGTTTTACGCTAAAGCTACAAAGGATATTTCGATTTTAGAAAGGGTAATGGCGGGATGAATTAAAAAAAACTACGACGAACCGACCGTGGGGTCGTAGATGCAGCCCTGATAGTAGCTTAACATACATATGATAATTCCCCAACAACAAAATGGTAAGTTAATTACACAGAAGTCGACCATGAGGCTACTAAGTGGGTGTGTACCGAATACAAAGTTTACACAATATCGCAATAATTACACCATGATTCCAGATACATATGGTAATTGTTGTGAATGCAGAAAAGTAGTGAAGTAGTCCCTAGAAGGATGCGTCCAGACCGCGATCTGGCTGACGATGCGCATAAGGAGCTTGGGAATGAGTTTACATATGAAAGTATGAGTTACATAATGGATATTCATCACAAACACACGTTAACTAAAATTCGCTGTGTCAAATGATGGAGTTCTTGACAAGCTAGTTCTTGTTATGCAATGTTGGTTGCCACAAATCATTGCTTGGCTGATCACGGTATAGCGGCTGCTGCTGGCGCAGACTAGTGACTAACAAATAATGTCATACAAAATGACTGCCTAGAGACAGACACATTTACGTACGTACATACACGTTTGATCGCCAGGTGGCGCAACAAATATTGAAGCACCACCGCATTAAAACGCATCCGGTGACAATATGATAGAGGGGTTGTGGCAGAAAGTGGGAGGTTGCTCCTAAGAATTCGAGGGAATTGGGAGGTTGACCACAAAATAGGAATTAGTACTGGGTGAACTCTTAAATTTGGTGGGAGATTGGCCCCCAAATTAGTGAAAGATGGGAGGATGACCCCCAAAATAGGTGGGTGATGGGAGGTAGAGACCACTGCCACATCATCTCGTGATAGCATATATGCAGCATGCATCTATAATATTACGATCAGCTGAATTTATAAAGGTAAAACCACACGTTTTTTGTGTGAAGTTTAACAGTTTGAGAGAGCGGAACATTTAGTAGCAGGTGTGTGAGACGGGATATTGGGTCGAAAACTCGTAAAGTGGGACACACATAGTGGCGGATATTATGATGTTGATAATCACAACTAAGGATAGAGCGTCGTGGTATCCATGTTCGAGAACAAGTATAAAAGGGAACGTGATATTGCAGTTATCTCATGGGAGGGCGTCAGATGGAAAGTTTATATATCCAGTAATCTGCCAACAAAAATGCAATAATTTATGCGGATTGATGCAAATGAGATTCAGTTTTTTATCTTCTTGATAAAGCACATCACACATATGGTAACCTCCAACAACGCCCCCACAACAATTTGTCTGACGAAGTGTAACTCTTCAGTCTCACTGTCTCAGCGGGCCCCAAACAACACGTCTGACGAACCGGAATTCCTCGGTCTCAGCGACCGCCCCACAAACAGCTGTCTCACGAAACTGAAGTCCCAACAAAATGTCTGATCAAGCGAAATTCTTCCGCCTCAACGCCCCCCCCCCAAAAAAAAATTCGGTGTCATCGACTATCAACAATAATATTGTGTCTGACTAAGCGAGAGGGGGGTGCGAACGCAAATAACGCACAACCTCCAGCCTGCGGGCCTGATATATATATATATATTTTTTTTACAATGACTACTTAGTTGTAGTGATTATCATGAAGAAAAAGGTAAAATTGGCCGTGAAAAACCACACAAATATTAATATAATTACAATCACCAATATGAAGAATTTCTGTTCCGGCTATAAGGTGCTTTACGGGGATGATATAAAGTATTACCTTGCACTTTTATGCAGTTATTACATGTAGAGTATACGGAATATTTGACCTCTTTAACAAGTGGCAGGCTCCGATGTAGCTCTGTCGCAAAGGTAGGGGAAGGCAGTGTTAGATGAGCCATTTTTCATTCTTTTTGATGTCTTGGGCGTAATCATATTCATAAGTCAAATTTTTTTACACTCACATAAACTACGATTATTAATATATCAGTTTATACCAATATAATATATATAGCAAGCATATATAATTATATCTAGCTGACTCAAATAGGGTTGATAACTTGCTCAACTAATTCTTGGTGTGGGGTAAGGTGAGCCACACTGCAGCGTAAGTCGCATAAATGATTTATTTGTATAATTTACATAGGCCTTGTAAAAATAATTCGTAAAAACATCTACCCTATGGGTATAACACGTCTCTGACAAGTCAACATGCTTAATTAATAAGTCAAAACATCAAATCAATATAGATTTATAGGTAAATCCCAACCAGTATAACTAAATGCTATTATGTTGCCTTGTAGCTATCCGATGTCCCAATTTGCTCGCAAAAAAAAATAATTCCTAGATGTATTTTGGGGTAAAGAACACTCGTCTTCTTTCTTTAACTACTGCTCAACTAAACTCCCCTTGGGTCTTGGGTGGCTTATCTAGACCCGTTTCGACAATTAAGCTTATTTAATTAACTTCCTATTAAAGCGTGAAGTGATGTAAAAAAATCTTCTTCTTTGTTTAACAGTTAAACCATTTGTGAGTGCAGAAACAACAAAGTCAGGGCATGGGGGTTGATAGTTCACACATCAGCAGATAGTAATCACAATTCCTAAAAGTTTCGAAAAACATCAAAAAACATACTTTTAGCTCACATATTCTCACCGGTATGACAAATGTAATCTATCATACGTCGATCGTGTTCTAATAACATGGTCACTGGGTGGTACCATGTAACTGTCGCTGCTGTAGGTTCCCGGGAAACATGGTTGGCTCAACTAATCCAGTGGCTCAACTAACACTGCCTTCCCCTATCCATAGCTAGTAGACATGGAGTCCAATAATGCAGGGCAATAGTATGAGGAAAATGCATCCAAAATGAGTAGACTTGGTATCAATTAACCAAGAGAGTAAGAAGAAAACGTGTTCAACATATCTTGTACAGTGTGGAAATATTTATTTCTTCAATGCATTCAGATATTTGTCAGAAAGACAAGGCCTTTATGTTGAAATATATATATTGGATCAAATGATATTATCTTGATCCAACCAATTGAAAGTACTGGCTAAAACATAAATACACACAATAATGTTTAGTTTGCTCGTTACTGATGAAAAAAAAAAATTTTCGGGAAAACGTAAGTATACACAATAATGCTTAGTTTGCGCTTGTTCAACAGAAACACAAATTCGCTGTTCAAAACCGACATAAATAATAAATGGAAATTTATGACTTGGTGATGCGCGTTACTGTGACAAAAGAACTGTTTGACTGATAACATGCATTGAAGAAAGAAACATTTACCTACAGGAAAAGCGAGGCCAGTCGGGTCATATGCGACCGGTCTTATGCAATATGCGACAATGTAGTTATGCCGGTCAGTGGTGCGCTGTCAAAAATGTGTTGCAAAGGATAAGGCTGGTAAGTATATATATTCTGTAGTATTATATTGTACATTTGTACGCAAATGTTGAGAGGAGATGCAAATGAGAGGGATGCTGAGACCCATTTGAAACGGTCAATTGAATGATCGGGTAAAACTAATGAAGGTTGACGTTATGTTACGAAGTTAGGTGATATAGGTGGTTTCTTAAACGTAGAAGAGGAGGAAACCAGACTGATTTGGTGGTGCACGGATCTTCATAGTGCGACGGAACCGAGCAGAAACGGTCTTCGTGGCAGAGGATAGGTTACAGGGTCCGTCGAGAGTGCTGCACTGCATATACATCGAGAACTCGTTGGAGAATATTGTGTCGATGTATTGTTGATGTATGGTTTATGTAGTGACTGTTCGTCATCAGGTGTCCTGTGTATAAGAACCGGGTTATTAAGTGCTACAGTATTGTATGTTTCTTTTGATAGGCCAAACACCTCCATGGTTTGGAATACCCCTTGTAATAGATTCGTTTTATTTGTTATGTAATCCGTTTGCATATACAATTCACATAGAAATTCAGATTTATTGTTACTTTCTATGATAAATCAGCCGTTCTTGATATTACACTCTGAATCCGCAACAACTCAAGTCTCGCTTAACTTAGCGTCTTGCGGAAAACAAAGACTATCAACATCGGCTGAAACCGTTCACTCATGCGTACAACGTAAGGATTCGTGTATCTCTTTGCACAAATCAATACCTGTCTTTCATTAAGGGTGGCCGTATGTGTTATAAGATGGTATATCTATTTTGAACTGGTCACGGGAATGCAATTACTTATTATCTAAAAACGCGCAAAACTAACAACTAAATGTTCATAATATATAACTAAGACACATCCTCTTTACAACAAAACAAACTCTGACATGGTATATGTTTGTTATTATTTGGCTATATACTAACCTTTACAGGTCAGTAACACGATGGAAAAAAATCACGTCGCGGACAGTGCCGGACTAAAAATGTAATTGTCTGGTAAAAACTTTTTTTGTGTAGGGTCCTTACCGACGAAGATCGAGACACGATGTATTGACAATGGGGATAACCTCATACTTTAACGTTTATTCAACTATATTTGAACATAATATTGAACACATATTGTTGTCGACGACATCATACAAACATATATACAGTGTACAATAAAATGCCGCGTACAATGTGAAGCACGAATTACATATACTACAATGACGTACAAGAAAATAATAAAAAACAGCGTAAGTTTAAGAGGTCGAAGCCTGATTCAGGGAAAGCGAAGAAATTGCCTAAATGGTTATTCAGACGATTATGACGATGAAAAGATAAAGATAAAGATACGTTTTGTTACCAAGTAGCAAGTACAGGGAATTCGTAGTGTTGTGGCGTTAGCACAATCATACACGCATGCATCCAATAACACACGGAACTAAACATTACATATCACAATCGTAATACTAAAAACAGTTAAAATCAAACGAGAGTAACATAATATATTGCAAAAGAAAAAAAAAGAGAAAAACGCGACATTGCAACTACCTGCCAGAGGCAAGACATTTATGATGACTCTCCGTTTAAAAATGTCAGCGCTTGAGGATAGAAACTATTGTTGAATCGCGTCGTTTTAGTTTTTATGCGACGGTAGCGCTTACCGGAGTAAAGGAGTTCAAAGAGATGGTTGCCTGGATGATTTGCGTCTTGTACAACACGCTTGGATTTGCGCAAACTACGAGATCGATAAAGAGACCTGATGGACGGCATATTTAACCCGATTAGTTCAGAAGCATTCTTGACGACTGATTCAATTTGTTTAATTTCATCTTGGCTGGCACGACCAAACCAGACAGTAACAGAAAATGACAAGACACTTTCAATAACTGCGCAGTAGAAACGTGTTAATATTGCTTGAGATAAGCCGAATCGTTTGAGGTGCCTAAGGAAGTACATGCGTTGTTGTGTTTTTTTAATGATGTCAATCGAGTTATTACACCAGGAAAGATCTTTTGAAATAGTCGAACCCCAAAATTTTACAGAGTCAGCTTGTAAGACTTCAGCACCGTCAATGAAAATGGGGTGGATGGGTGTTTTCTATTTGCGAAAATCAATGATCATTTCCTTCGTTTTGGAGAGTGAAAAGGAAAGGAAAAAGCGCGCAGCCTTGTGGGGCACCAGTGTTAAGAATACCAGGTTTGGAGAGAGAGTTGTTGACCTTGACAGACTGAGGCATGTGAAGAAGAAAGTTGAGTGTCCAGTGACAGATGGCAGGATGCACATTCAGAGATACAAGTTTGTCAAACAACTTCACAGGAATTATGGTGTTAAAGGCCGAGCTAAAGTCCACGAAAAGAATCCTCGCATAAGTACTCGGTTGTTCCAGGTGCTTCATAACAGAATGTAAACCTAAGGCAACTGCATCGTCCACAGATCTGTTAGTTTGATAAGCAAACTGGTAAGGATCCAACAGACCGGCCGTGGATGATTTCAGATAAAGGAACATAATATGTTCAAAAACTTTCATCGCAACTGAGGTAAGTGCCACTGGACGGTAATCGTTCATGGTAGAGACTTTAGCGTTCTTGGGAATAGATATAATCTCAGAAGTTTTAAAACACATTGTGTGGAGTTCCGTCTTTGTGCGTGGCCTGGCACGAATGTACCACTTGTATAATGGTTAATCCTGTACTGGTCACGGGTGCTTAACATATGTTCGCAGTATTTTCTATAGGAACCATTTCTCCTGACCAACATTCATCCAGTAAACACAAGGGTCATGCGAATATGTACCATCAAAATTAGAGTTTAACATGTTCCACAGAGATGGAATGACCCTCATAACATGAATAGCTTCAAGCAGCATAAAACAGACTGCTGTTTATTTGACTAAGTACTATGTATAGCATGCATGGCCTTGAAATGCACAAAAAGACGAGGGTGTCACACGCCACCACTGTTTTCTAAGCGAGGAAATGGGCAGTTTTGTCGATAGGAAGATATTTAAATGTGCTAATATTTAAGTGTCTCACAAAACACTATTATGTTGTTTAAACCGCATTTTTTATAACTTTTTTATTTTAATTAACGGTATGTTTTATTTCGGGCCGTTTTATTTAAATGGCTGCATCAGATTCCACAATCCGGGCAAGAATGCAGGTGAAACGAATATGTCCGACAACGTTGTGATTCTTCATTCGGTGGTATTTCGATAGTCAGAACTGACTTCTGCTACGGTCTCAGTTTCATCTCGACTTTCTTGAGCGAGTACTCATAACCATGCCAGTGACGCCAAGTAATGCCTTCGCTGCCTGCAGTGTGTGCGCCACCAAGGTACTGGCCATTCAAGTTGGAGTAATGACATCCGTTGTACCACCAGCCTCCCCAGAACTGTTGTGCACAGTGACGACTGTCCACGTCATTGTCACGGTCCTTCGTGCTGAACGCCTGGCCAGCCTGATATGTTAGTGAATCTCCTGCAGCATAAACAATGTCATCAACCCGCGAGAATCGTTCATTAGGAACATATAACAGAAGACATTATGACAGGACCAATTCTGTATTCGTTATTTTAATGGCACTAGTGCAGCCAAATTACTAAAATATACGTCTTCAATACCCGTACTCTTGAATTAACGCAATACCACGTATAACATTTACTTATCAGTTTGCTAAAATAAATGCTAAATGTTTCGTGGAATTCAAACTAAAAACTCTGACGGAGTACGGTCACGCTAGGTTAACCTTGTTCGTTACATAACGGCTATGACACAACCGTTGTCTTTTTTGTTAAATTGCTTAAAATAAAAAAATGCTTAACATCGCTTAACAAAATACTGACCAACATGTAATTCATACATGTAATATGATGCAAGCATATTTTTATATTAGCATCTTTCCTTTTAATGCGCGTACGATATATATATTATATATATATATATATAATTAAAATCGTGATACTAAATTGTAGGGACACTATTTTTAAGCGAAAGCAGACAACGGAATAAATTCACGGAATCGATGGTTTGCAATGGAATTCACCCTTTTATTTCAAAAGTAAATTTGCTTTGCAGGTTGGAACAAGAGAACATTATAAGGAAGGTAAACCACACTGATTCATCTGATTCCATATAGTGGTGGTGCCGACAGCGAACATTACCCACTACCCAACTGATGTATCCCTTTGCGTCAGCTGGGGGTAAAGTGTTCAGTAAACTTGATATATTGCTCCATACCACCAGTTAGAGCTCGACTCGTAACACCATTTGACCGTGAACACTCACAATGGAATATGCCATACGGGATAAGCAGTTCTCCAAATATCTTCCAATTTGTTTTAGATCAGATCCTGAAGGGATGGATCATATCCTGTGCTTCCAAGATGACATTTTGACGAATCACGGCTGCATCGGCTTAGTTCGAGCAGGAACACCTCCATTTTCTGGATGAAGTACACGCCTGGAAAAGTGTGGAGTTCGTGTAGATGTGGCAAATGTTCGCTTGTTCAGATGGTTACCTTGCTGCGTCCAGTACATCAGCTGCACTTAAAGGAGCGTAGGTGGACATGTGAATACTCCACAATGTGGCAAGGCCACAACCCAATGCAATGAGCTGTTATTTTCACCACAACAGTTGTCAGCACGGTTGGCTACACATGTTTCACCGGCAGTAGACGCTGCGGTGTTTTCACACATAGTGGAGAAGGGAGACAGAAGTGCTGGCGATCACATATGTAATTAACAAATCCCATAGCAATACCTATACGAACGCTTGTTCGCAATGATCACTGATCACAAGCCATTGGTGACGTTCTTCGGCCTCAAGACGACCAACAATTGTGCCAACAATAGCAGCACAACAAATGCAGCGTTGGGCTCTCATATCACAATATTATAAACATACACATATGAGTTGGAGTACCGGAAGTCTGAGTTTGAGAAGCTCAATCGAGAGATGAAGTGAGAAACCTTTGTCCTGCTGATAATAGAAGACGTCATTTCAAAGCTGGCCGATGGGACAGTACTCACCTGTATTGAAGCTGCAAACGGTTTCTATCATATACCACTACGCGATGACAGTCAAGAACTGACGACGTTCCTCACACCGTTTGGCCGGTATTGTTTCCGTCGGCTGCCATTCGGTATTACGTCAACGCCTGAAATCTTCATGCGGAAGATGTTGCAGTTGTTCAAAGGGCTAGAAGGCGTGTTCTGTTATATAGACGATGTCCTGGTGCTTGGGAAATACAAGGAGCAATACGACCGTCACCTAGAGACTGTTATGAACATCGTCGAATTGTTGAAGTTGTGGTATTGCGCAAAACGTTATAAAATGATATTGGATGCGTATGTACTCTATTTCATTACACACATCCACATTATATTCCCTTAGAAAGCCCAGTATCTTCCCGTCAAAATGGTGTATGATTTGGCGCTGACAAATGGTGCAGTAAGTATGGAGCGAAGGTCAAATAAGGTCACTGCCAAATGATGAATTTTCGGAATTGTAGTATTCCGAAAAATTATATGCAATCACAATGGCTGTGCATTTACGTTACCAACCTACGCATATCATACTTAGTTTGAAAGTGTAATATATCCGCGTCAAAATGAAGTAAGATATGGTGCTTTCAATGGATGTAGTACGCGTGGAGCGAAGATCAAACAAGGTCTCCGTCAAACGACGAGTTTTCGAAATTGAGCCACTCCGTAAAGTTACAATAGCGTCTACTCGTCTTTCGATAATCGTACATATTTTACTGAAAAGTTCATTTACTCACACTGGGCACGGTTCGTTTTCGAAGCTTAGGCAATTTCGTTTACCCTACTTTGCCTCAGTCTACTCAGCTGCAAATGAGTACAAACACTGTTTGGAAGGTACCTGCGATGGACTAGTGTCCCGTCCAGGAGAGTCAGTATAACTGCACTCTAAGTTGATTCGCACTACAGAAACCAGGTTTAAGCACTGGCCATATAAGCCTTCATGGCTTCCTAAGGCGTAATGCCTGGGGGATGACTTTACCGAAATTGAGCCACATCGTAAAGTTACAATAGCGTCTACTCGTCTTTCGATAATCGTACATATTTTACTGAAAAGTTACTTTACTCACAATTTGTTTGCACTCAATCGATGAAATATATATCAGTGCTTTAGAACATCGGTATATTGCGCTATGCTTTCCCGGATATTTGTCAACATATCATATATTGTATTATGTATAGCCAATATGGGACAGTGATTGATGATGACACCTCTGCCCGTCTTAGAAAAAGCAAGTGCTTCTTTCGGCAGTCTGGATAGCGTCACCCAATGTTATGATGCTGCACAAAACAATAATAGACTGAACTTGTCGGTGTTGTGGAAGAAATGAAAATGCAGACCCAACATTTGGTGGTGACCTTTTTTGATATTCGTTCTATACTTACTGCACCACTTGTCAGCGCCAAGTCATACAACATTTTGACGGGGAGACACTGGGCTTTCCAATGTTATATGGTGTGGATGTGTATAACATAATTTTTTAAGTTTTGTGGAATACCACAACTTCAAAAATTCTTTGTTTGACCTTCACTCTACGCTTACTGCACCACCTCACAGCGCGACATCATACCTAACTTTGACGGGGAGATATTAAGCTTTCAAATTATGTATAATGTGGGTGTGTGTAGAGGAGGCAATTTAAGTATGTTTGTTAGGTGGTGCTCGGTGCTCGCCCATAAGATGTCAACAACTAATAATGCTGCTGATATGTTTTGCTACAGAAATTCAGGGGCCTGGTGACGCAATCACAATATGAAAAATGACCCAAAGCGTTAGCTTAGCAACATTGTACTAAAAAAAGCGAGATAAAATATAAGGATGGATAATAAACATATATATAGCTGAATATACCCCAGGGAAATACTTTGTAGTAGATGATGCTATGTCGAGAAGCCCAATAAAAATCACTCCATCATCATCAGTCGCATAAGAAGTCGAACTCGAGGTGAGTTGCACGACGGATGATTCTATTCTCAAGTCAGCTATTATCCATATGTTGACTGGTTAGCCAAAGTATGAAAAGGACTTACCGGATAATCTGAGGGAGCTCTTCAATGTCCGAAGCCTCCTTTCCGTCAGCAATGGTTTTCGGACAAATGCCGACATAATCGTCATTCCTACAGCCTTGGGGCGAGATTTACTGGACAAGATTCATGCAGGCCACCAGGGAATAACGAAGTGCCTGGAACGAGCCAGGGTGTCCGCGAGGTGGCCGGGGATAACGCGTGACATCATGCACGTATTTGGTCCCTGCGACCGCTGTCAAGTCCACATACCAAGTCAACACAGGGAGCCACTGATGTCAACCCCTCTACCCACACGACCGTGGCAGAGAGAAGTGGTAGACCTATGTTCGTCTCAAGGAAAGTACTACAATGTTGTAGTAGTAGTAGACTATTACTCCAGGTGGATCGATATCCTACACCCCAGAAACACTATATCTACAACGTATATTGCGAAGTTAAATGACATCTTCGCTAGATTTGACATCCCAATTGAGCTGGTGACAGATGACGCCGCTCAGTTCTCGTCGTCAGATTTTAAATCATTTGCCGAGCAGAATGGTTTACACTTGTGACGTCGAGCCCGTATCTGCCAAATGCCAATGGAGAAACCGAGGAAGCTGTGCAAACGGCGAAGAGGATTTTCACACAGGACAACCTTGGCTCTGCCTCATAGTCTACAGGGACACTGTGGTCGCCAATGGAGAAACCGAGGAAGCTGTGCAAACGGCGAAGAGGATTTTCACACAGGACGACCTTGGCTCTGCCTCATAGTCTACAGGGACACTGTGGTCGCCAATGGAGAAACCGAGGAAGCTGTGCAAACGGCGAAGAGGATTTTCACACAGGACGACCTTGGCTCTGCCTCATAGTCTACAGGGACACTGTGGTCGCCAATGGAGAAACCGAGGAAGCTGTGCAAACGGCGAAGAGGATTTTAACAAAGGACGACCTTGGCTCTGCCTCATAGTCTACAGGGACACTGTGGTCGCCAATGGAGAAACCGAGGAAGCTGTGCAAACGGCGAAGAGGATTTTCACACAGGACGACCTTGGCTCTGCCTCATAGTCTACAGGGACACTGTGGTCGCCAATGGAGAAACCGAGGAAGCTGTGCAAACGGCGAAGAGGATTTTAACACAGGACGACCTTGGCTCTGCCTCATAGTCTACAGGGACACTGTGGTCGCCACCACGGGATGAAGTCCTGTTCAACTCATGATGGGGCGTCATATCCGTACGACCCTGCAAACTCTACTAACGGCACTGAGCCCAAACTGGCCCAACCCAAACCTGGTGCGCCAAAACAGTGATACCTACTACAATCGACACCACGGGACACGTCCAATGCCGTCGCTGTCCCAAGGTGATACGGTCAGAGTCAGAACTGACTTTGACAAGAACTGGAAAGGTAGTATAACCAACACAGTCAACACCCCACGTCGTACACAATGCAGACAGAATATGGCGTCTACTGTCAAAACAGGTGCATTTAGAAGCTACGCCGTATGTCAAACAGTCTTCAGGAGCACAGGAAAAAGTTCCCGTGACACGCATAGATCAGCCTATACCGGCGGTTGTGTCATTGTGTCCGGCTAAGAGTCCTGCTGGCGAGGTGCCGTTGGACCTGTTACCAGCATCCTCCAGCCATATGGATGAAGAGTGACGCTGTTGTGTTAAGGAAGAAGAGTGACACTGATGTGTTACGGAAGAAGGGCGATACTGTTGTGTTAAGGAAGAAGAGTGACTTTGTTGTGTTAAGGAAGAGGAGTAACACTGTTGTGGTAAGGAAGAGTAGTGACACGGTTGTGTTAAGGAAGAGGAGTGACACTGTTTTGTTAAGGACTAGGGGTTACACTGTTGTGATAAGGAAGAGTAGTGACACGGTTGTGTTAAGGAAGAGGAGTGACACTGTTGTGTTAAGGAAGAGGAGTGACACTGTTGTGTTAAGGAAGAGGAGTGACACTGTTGTGTTAAGGAAGAGGAGTGACACTGTTGTGTTAAGGAAGAGGAGTGACACTGTTGTGTTAAGGAAGAGGAGTGACAATGTTGTGTTAAGGAAGAGGAGTGACACTGTTGTGTTAAGAAAGAGGAATGACACTGCTGTGTTAAGGAAAAAGAGCGATACTGTTGTGTTGAGGAAGAAGAGTAACACTGCTGTGTTAAAAAAGAAGAGTGACATTGTTGTGTTAAAGAAGAGTAGTGACACTGTTGTGTTAAGGAAGAGGAGTGACACTGTTTTGTTAAGGAAGAGGAGTGACGCTGTTGTGTTAAGGAAGAGGATTGATACTGCTGTTTTAAGGAAGAGGAGTGACACAGTTGTATTAATGAAGAGGAGTGACACTGTTGTGTTAAGGAAGAGGAGTGACACTGTTGTGTTAAGGAAGAGGAGTGACACTGTTGTATTAATGATGAGGAGTAACACTGTTTTGTTAAGGAAGTGGAGTGACACGGTTGTGTTAAAGAAGAGGAGTGACACTGTTGTGTTAAGGAAGAAGAGTGACACTGTTGTTTTGAGGAAGAGGAGTGAACTGTTGTGTTAAAGAAGAGGAGTGACACTGTTGTGTTACGGTAGAGGAATGACAATGGTGTGTTAAGGAAGAAGAGTGACACTGTTGTTTTGAGGAAGAGGAGTGAACTGTTGTGTTAAAGAAGAGGAGTGACACTGTTGTGTTACGGTAGAGGAATGACAATGGTGTGTTAAGGAAGAAGAGTGACACTGTTGTTTTGAGGAAGAGGAGTGAACTGTTGTGTTAAAGAAGAATAGTGACACTGTTGTTTTGAGGAAGAAGAGTGTCAATGTTGTGATAAGGAAGAGGAGTGACACTGTTGTGTTAACGAAGAAGAGTGACACTGTTGTGTTAAGGAAGAGGAGTGACACTGTTGTGTAGAGGAATAAAAGTGACACTGTTGTGTAAAGGAAGAAGAGTGACACTGTTGTGATAATGATTCCATTGAAGAGTGACACTGTTGTGTTAACGAAGAAAAGTGACACTGTTGTGTTAAGGAAGACGAGTGACACTGTTGTGTTAAAGAAGGAGAGTGACACTGTTGTGTTAATGATTCCATTGAAGAGTGACACAATAGTGTTAATGATTTCAGTTATAATGACACCACATGTTTATTTGACTAATAGCTTAATGTTGGCACATGGCATAGTACATTAATTTAATTTTAATCCTGATTGGTGGATATGTCATGTATTGTCCAGTGGTGTTGTCTGCTAGCGGTGCTGTCGCCTGGCGACCACGGAGAGAGAAATTGTCGGGGAGTGGACATAATACCGTTTTTGATAATACAAGTGTTTAAGTCAGATAGTACGATTCAAAAGGTTAGAACAGTTTGTCTGATGATTTATCACACAAATATACATACAAAGGTTGCACAAACGAGCTAGCAGGTCGTAGTGGATACTAAGTAGGCTTTAATGTTCATAAAGACAATTTGAAATAAGACGGAAAAAAAATCGAATCGAGTCTATGGTGTTGATTACGATAGGTATTTTATACTCTCTAAGAGTTTGCGGATGAATAGTTGCTCGTAACATAAGTGTCTTGGTCAAAAGTCTGCTTGTTCTTCGCGCAGTTCGCCATTTACAACATCTCGCATTCGGTTCAAGACGTTTCCGGGTATTGGGTGCAGTGTCAGTGTCATTCGGTTATATATTTTTTTGAGAATCAGACAACTATCCAGTCCTCTGGAACGATGCCAGAGCCCAGATCTTTTTGCAGATTGCTCACATCCACTGAATGTTGTTTTCACCAACTTTTTGCTCATGTCAGCTGTGATTCTGTCCATGCGAGATGTCTTATTATTTTTAAGGCAATGACCTTCACCACTTCCTCCGTGACAACCTCTGCATCTTTTGGAAGAACGGTCTATGGGTTGTCTGTCTGGGCTTGTGTGTTAGGTGCATGTATACTGAGAACGTCTTTAAAGGGTTCTGCCCCTCTTGCTTGCGTGTCCTCTCCTTTCGATAATGGTGATCCATATTTGAGGTTTCTCGGTCCGGATTTTCCTTAGTGTTGCTTTACTTGACAATGCGGTGTAGCTGTCTGATTTAATTTCGGGGAGCTACATTCACAACCTTCTGTGCATGTCCGTCGAGCCTTTCGCTTACGTTCTTTTGAGCGTTGCACTTAAATATCCTGCCTTTGATTTAGGCCCGGTGGAAGTCTGAGCTGTCCGGTGTGCTGGTGTCTGTTACGTTGCAATACGTGCCTTTCCGCAATCAGTTCAAATCGCTGATCCAAGACTCCTTCAATGATGTTTGATAGCCAAGTACATATTTGCCTGCCGCTATCGTTTCAACTTAGTAACTCTTCAGTCTCACTGTCTCAGCGGACCCCAAACAACTTGTTTGACGCAGCGGAACTCTTCAGTATCAGCGACCGCCCCACAAACAATTGTCTGACGACGTAGAACACTTCAGTGTCAATGCATCAAGAACAAAATTGTCTGACGAAGTGTAACTCATTCAGTTCCGCTGTCTCAGCGGCTCCCCAAAATGCACCCGATAAAGCGGAACTCTTAAATTTTAGTGGCACAAAAAATGTCTGATATTGTGTCTGACGAAACTCTTAAGTCTCAACGGCCCCATGAATGTGTCTGGCCGCCCCACAATTCAAACATCTGACTAAGCAGAACTCTCAGTATCGGCGTCCCCAAAAATATTGTTCCAATGAAGCTATCCCCAAAATGTGTCTGACGAAGCAGAACGCTTCAGTAACAGCGGCCCAAAAATGTATTCCCAATATTCCCAAAACTTGTCTGATAAAGCGGAACTCTTCCGTATTAGCGATCCCTCCCAAAATAAAATCTGGCAAGTGGCAGGCTCCGGTATAGTTATTTCCCAAGGGTATCCATGGCTAGTAGGCGTGTACTCCCATAATACTGAGTAACATTATGAGGACAATGCACCCGCAGTTGGTAGATTTGGTCTTAAGTAATTAGGAGAGTAAGCACTTTTTTTTCTTTTCTTATTTAACTTTTCAATGTCACTCACATAATTGTTAAAAAGTCAAAGCCTTTATGATGAATGATATATTGGATTAAATGATCCAACCAATTTAAAATGGTATTTGTTGTGATTGCCATTGTGATGACTTTATGTAAGTTACACAAAAAACGGCCAATACCACAAAATTAAACATTTTGAATTAAAAGTTGGTTTTAATCTGGTCATTTGAGGACAGAACTAAAATTATGAAGTTGAATGAAAATGTTGTTTAAGGAGTGATATGCTGGTATGAAATGTGCCGATGTCACATATAATAAGTACCCCCATATGATACCTACCACACGGTCATTATAATCTAAATAATAATTACCCTAAAACAACTACAATGACATTAAAATATTAATTTAGCAACCAGCCTAAGAACTGGAATTCCTGTCTCAAATCTAATATCAAAGGGCTGGTTGATACCCCAGTTGTAAGGGGATATAAGTGACTCCCATTTCGAGGCGACAGTTGATAAGATAATGCAAGCCCCAAGTTGTGCACACGATAATACTTTAAATGTACCTATTCATTATAAAATAAACCTTTCAGACTAAAGACATGAATTACCTGCGACGTAACTTTACCGTCATGTTTGTGTCAGTTGCGGGCTCCCTATAATGCAACGTGATATTCACGTCATTTTAAGGTGATTCCAGTCCTCACAAAACGTGATTGCGACGTCGCAGACAGGTGCTATATCTACCATACCAAACCAGAACGTGATTACGACGTCGCAGTTAGTTGATGTGCGTGCAGCCCTCGCCAAATCAGAACGTGGTTGGACGTTGCATTGCGACGTAAACCTCTGACTTCGCTAACAAAAACAGGTTGTTTTCTTGATATTGATTATATTTTTTCACATTATTCATACACATTGCCCAGATAATCGCAGCTTGATCGTGCTAATGCAACCAAAACTATATACATGTAATTTAAAACATATAATTGATTTTGGTGACTAAATAAAAAGGCTACATCTGGTTTTTTTTAAATGGAGTGTTTTCCTTTAAATTAATGTAATTTCCCCTACTGAAAAATAGTGCACACGCTTTCAAGTCAAACAAACAAACAAACAAACAAACAAACAAACAAACACACAAACAAACACAAACAAACACACACATACAAACACAAACACGCACTCACACACACGCACACTATAATCAGTCAAGATGTTATCCACAGTTACGTCTAGTGGAATTTCAGTAGACTTCTTTGGGTGAAAACTTCCAATGCAATCAAATCTGTCTGGAAACGTCTTCTTGAGGTCTCCAATGGAGTTGATGCTCACCTTTTGTAGATCTTTGCAAGATTCGTTGGAATGTATCTTCATAATTCTCATCTGTTCACATGTTCTCAATCCTAATATTGCTGGTCCAGGGACGTCAACAATGTACAACTTGTACTTGCCCCATTCCGAGTCCTTGTATTGACACAGGATTTTCAGTGTCCCAAAACATTTCATCTCGCTTCCGTTACAGGCCTTCAGCTTTGTGCGTTTTGCCGGTTCTGCTTTGGATTGCCATTGATTTCCATACATGTCCCTTGCTATCCGTGTCGGTATGGTGTTGTCCGAAGTGCCTGTGTCTACTTTAAATTTCATATCATGGACACCCATCATGTCAGGACATACCATTCTAAGGTTCGTGTGTGCTTCCTCTAGCATAGAGTCCACCTTCTTTGTCGACACCGTGATTTCGTTAAATGACTCATAATCAGCGCCTTCGTTTTCAGTGTGATAACCGCACATTACAGTTTTGATGTCTGCCTCGACTTCTGTATCTGCTTTTTACTTCTCGGTCTCCTTTGAATTATTGCCATGCCCACTCTCTTCTGACTTCTGTCTTTCTGCCGTCTTTCGTCTGCTTTCTTTTTTTCTGCAGCACTTGGCCCAGTGTCCAATGATGTGGCAATATTTACATTTGTTCTTGTAAGCTGGACACTGTATATGTGTATGTGAAAGTGCACAGTTCGATATCTATGTTTCACTTGATGAATAAATGTAGGTGTTTTTCCCACGCTCTGCAGCGTATGTTTGCCCGGAGCTATTACGTCATGCTTTCGAGCTTGTTTAACAACTTCATCAATCGTGTACTCTTTGTCTTGGTCTAGCATATGTTTTTGTACAGCTTCATTTGGTGTGCTAGCAATTATCAGTTCGATAATTCTTTCATCTAGCTCTCCCTCGCCGAAATCGCATAAGCTGCCCTTGCTAGCAAAATTGTATGTTTTCTCATTTTCGCGCTGTTTATATCTCATCAGCTCCATCCGATGAATTCGGAAGTATAGATGTACATCAAGTTGGTCTTTAAATAACGACTTTACTGGATCTTTCTTTCTATTCTCGTCAAGAGTTGATGTGTAGATCCGTTTTAACCCCTCACTTCCAACAGCAATCTGAATGTTAACGGCTCGTTTTCTTTAATCCATGACACCCTCGTCGTCACAAATGTGGTTCATGCGCTGTTTAAACAGCTTAAATGTTTGGGCAGACCAGTCCATAGTAGGGTATTTAGACATCGTTGCGCCTTCGATGGCACTAATAGAGACGTTGGTTACAGATCACTACCGTAGTTGTCGGTCTCGTAAATGACGTAGCGAGAATATTTGTCGTTTTTCTTCTCTTTTCTTCTCTTGCCATGTATTACTGCGCACTGTTTTCATTTCAGCGGCTATATGCGTGAAGTAATCTACGCCATTTTGAAAATCGAAATCGAAAGTTCACAACAAACACACACACCCACACACACCCACCCACCCACCCACCCACCCACCCACCCACCCACCCACCCACCCACCCACCCACCCACCCACCCACCCACCCACCCACCCACCCACACACACACACACACACACACACACACACACACACACACACACACACACACACACACGCACGCACACACAAACACACACATACATACACACGCACGCACACACATACATACACACACAAACACACACAGACACACACACACACACACACACACACACACACACACACACACACACACACACACACACACACACACACACACACACACACACACACACACACACACACACACACACACACACACACACACACACACACACACACACACACATACACATATAAATATATATATATATATATATATATATATATATATATATATATATATATATATATATATATATATATATATATATATATATATATATATATATATATACGGATAAGTTATTCAACCCGTTAAATTACCAAATGCTGGGTTAGTCACAGGCACAGCACCGCTGCCGCCATGAAATGATTGCACGTACACTAGAGCTAGATTACATCATTGGCAAGCACGCATACACACTAACACCGTCATGTTGGTTTACGGACGAATCATAGACTAACCTTTCTTGTAATTGCGCTACAACAAACTAGATCCTAAGGATATCATAACAGACTAACAATTATTGTAATTACGCTACAACAATCTAGATCCTAAGGATATCATAACAATGATAATCCTATTTTGACGATTAATGGCTTAAGTTGAATGAAAATGTTTTTTAAGAAGCGCGCCGGCAATTCGCTAGGTTACACACCGGATGTGCCCATACATGTTTCTGTTCAAAGTTTGCGAACAAAGGCCATATAAAAGTTAGTTATTTCCACAAATCACTTCCTAAATACTGTTGTTGTCGACGAACAATGCCACAATCGAGATCACCGCGATTGTATCCCTTAAAAAAGAAAGAAAGATTTACATGCAAGAAAAGCGAATCCAGTCAGGTCATATGCGCTGACACCATTTTTATTGCAAAAAAAAACAATATTTCGTTCACCATAATCTATACGTTTGAGTTCACGGGGTTTGCCGTGGCCACCGATGCAGACCTGCAATCGATAGACCACGCAGGGCATCGATGCTTTCCTGGCTGCCAAAGACTGCGTTACAAAGCGAACTTCGCCTTTTGGTAAACATGCCCTATATGTTGTCAAAACTATCGACAGTAAATCTCATCATGTCGTACTGCATTGCCGACTTTGAATAAATCGCAGAGTTGACCAAGAATGTGTTATGTCGTTAGCCCACTAGCCAGGTGAAACACGGTCGACGTGTCTTATGTAATACGCGACTATGTAGTTATGTTGGTCAGGTGTGCGCTGTCAAAGCTGTTGTTGCAAAATTCTCCTATGGGATCTACCATTAGGATAGTTAGGATAAGGTCGGCAGGTATGTGCTCTGCCGTGTTATATAGTAAAGTTATATGCAAATGGCAACAGGGAAGCCTATGAGAAGGATGGTGAAACCCCTTTCAGACGGTCAATTGAATGATCGGTAAAAATCATTTAGCAAACAAGACAACGTTATCACAGGAGTGTCAGGATATTGAGCAGAATTGTGGCGCGTAGCTGAACCGGGAAACAGCGTCTCATGACAACCGAGGAGATACGTCCATCGTCTGGCGGGACAGGTGCATGGGCCTCACCTCCAGAGACTGTCGCATTGCATATACACCGAGAACTCGATGGACAATATTGTGTTGATGTATTGTTTATGTAGTGATTGTTTCTTACCGGGTGTCCTGAGTATAGGAACCGGTTATTCAGTGCTACAGTATTGTATGTTTCTTTTGATAGGCTAAACACGTCCATGGTTTGCAATAGCCGTTGTAATAGACTCGATTTCTTTGTTGTGTAATCCGATAGTGAATTCAATTCACATTTGTTTGTCCTTTATATGATTAATACGTTATTCTTAATATTAATCCGCAACAATTCAAGTCTCGCTTCACCTGGCGTCTTACGGAAAAAAAAGACTATCACCATCGGATGAAACCGTACAACGTAAGGATTCGTGTGTCTCTGTAACTAAATACGTTGTTATGTTGTTTTCCAATGGTGTATATGTTTTGATGGGCTATATGTGAATTATTAGAAAAATAGCGTAAAAGATACATCAGATCAGTATTTACCAGAGATAATATCAGTTCCATACGCTAACATGTCAGGAAGCTATATCACTATATTTAGGGCAGTAAACATTAACTCCAGAACTGGTTGCTAAGACAATAAAGGCAATGGAGGATAACGAATAATCTCGAGTGGTTGGAATTCCGCCAAAGTGTAGTGTTGTCATGAATTGGTCACACTCGATCCTAGCCGAGGAATACAAATCAGCTTGTAGCACAATTGTTCAAATTCATCAGTAAATCCATTTTCTACAACATTTAAAGTAGCTAAATATATATTCATCAGTTAAACAAATGGCACAAGAAACCATAACAACACCAAATATGTATAATCTAGTATATAATTTTATTACTGTAATAACCGTTACCTGCTATCAGTACATCTAGTCTAAGCACATTCGTCGGAACATGGGTTGATATATGTTGAGGCATATGTGGCTCCCCTGATATGTTCGCAGTAACCGTTTCCAATAAAATTCTTTGAAATAGTTTAAAGATCTAATACTAGTTATACTGACATTAAACGAGTACTAAAGTCCCCTACATATTGTTACTGTGAACGAATAAACGGGATGCTTGTACGGACGAATGCATAAGCTACATCAACACATTTAATTAAATGCAGCAGGAGTTTCCCGGAAGAGAGAGAGAGAGGGGGAGAGAGAGAGAGGGAGAGAGAGAGGGAGAGAGGGATAGAGGGTAAAGGTAAACCAGTGTCAGAAAAGCAAAGGAATGCATATGTGTTTTTGCACAAAGCACCATTCCTCGTTGGTGTGATGACATACAAAGACCCAGTAGCCTATTTAGTGAGGACTGAGCCATGAACCCCTTGGTTCTCCCGAGAAAAGATATCACAATCAACATTTCGTACAATTAGTTGACCTACCATGTACTATTTGATATTATATCAGTGGCATAACTATTACAATTATATATTCTTCACAACATTGCTCTCTGTGTGACATTCCGTGCAAGGGTGCAGAAGAACACAATTTGCGAAACAGAAAGGGGCACAGACCTCTGCTATGGTCTCAGTTTCATCTCAACGTTCTTTAGCGAGTAATGGCCCCCATGAAAGCCCCACCATTCGATGCCGTCGGCGTACGACGTGTGTGAGCCTCGCAGGTACAGGCCGTTCAAGTTGGCACCATGACAACCCTTGTACCACCAGCCTCCCTTGTAGCGTTGTGGACAACCCTCAGTGGAATCACGGTCCTTCGTTGAAAATGGAGAATGGTTGGCATGACCCGCGAACGATTCTCCTGCAACATAAACAATATCTCACTGTCGCAAAAAGTATACGACACATATTTCAGGAACGCGGGCTACACATAGGTGAATATTGTCGGACTCTCGATAAGCCAATGGCTTCCTTGTCCACTTGCATCTGGGCCTTTGTCATGAATGGCAATCTTGCTAATTTTTTTTTAAGTCGTTGTGTGCGCTGTTTAACGGCATCGCGAAGATCACGGTTGTTCGCGATTCATTTCCTATTCAATTGTGAGCAAATTGTTTGCTGTATCTTACCGAAATATGTACACCCCTAACCTTCATATTGCAATATTGGATGACACAACTTCGGATTCGGATTTTGTTCTCTTCATCCAGTGAGCAAATCAGCCAAATATGGTTAAAAAGTGGTCGATGGAACCTATTAACATCCAGTTTTTATCAGCTTTTCTGTTCATTTTGCACTATGTGTGCGCCCTGTAGATCATTAACATAGGATAGTTTAACAGAGCATGTAAGTAAAACGCATTTTGAAAACGCTCCTTAAATTTAACGATGGCTTTTGGTTTTATGGTGGATGTCTTTCTGCTCTCCTCCACGTTGTCTTTTGGATGCACTAGTATTATCCTTATGTTTAGAAGTTTGGATTTCTTACATTTGGAGTTCTTACACTTCCTTTCTTTTGCCTTTAACTACTGACCTTGCTGTTCTTTCATCTTCTGTATGGTCCACCTTGGGTACTCATATCTGTTTAGTGCTTTGGTGATGTGTTCCACCTGTTGCACTCTGTCCTCCGGTTCTGATTCGATGTCTTTGATGACGTTTTGGTGACACCCAGTTTCTGATATAGCGGATGGTGAGAACTAAATTTCAGATATTGGTCAATGTGGGTCTTCTTCCAATACACTAGGAGTTTCACAGTTTATTTCGTACCACAAATGTGTCCAGTAAAGGCAAAGACGTATTGCTCATTTCTTCGTACGTGAAAGTTATACTATATGTAGTGTCGACGCTATGATATGTCAGTTCTTGCTCACATCCCTTCTCACTACTTCCATCATGTCATCAAAATATCCCTTGCATAGTTTCGGTTTGTATGTTACTGTCGCTGTGAGAATGGCTTGCTGTTCAAGCCAATCCATAAAGAGATTGGTTATTATAGATGGCTCTGGACTTCCCATTGTTATTGCTTGCAAAGCCAACTGGCGAGCAGAAGAAGAACTAGTCGACTCCATCATTCCCTTCCTGGTGAAGGTTACTGATGGTAATCGAAACATTATGATTAGACGAAAGTCGTTATTTCATATACAGCTATGTCTTAATATTGAATGGTCAATAACCTGCCGTTCCGCTGTACGCGCCGAGAGACAGCGTGTAATTGTTGACTTCGGATGAAACTGCAATGCTCGAGTAAACGGCATATCTGATTTCGCCCTCGAAGTCTTCCATGTCGATTCTTAAGGTGTATTTCTTTTGAGATGTTAGACTGTGTAGATAGTCATTTCCTGAAAAGATAAGACTAGCGGTAAATAACAAAAACAACACATGTTTCAAAACGAAAGGATCTAGATTAAACTAAACAAAAGTCATAGTTTTAGTGCTATGCACCTAAAATAAATAATAAAAACTAACCACGCGCAACTAAAATTAAGAAAACTACTCCAGTGGTTTACACAGAATATGTTGTAAAAGTGGGAGATTCCGGTCATTTCTCCAGGTGACTGAGCGCTGACCTGTTATTGTTAACCAGCGAGACTGATAAGCGAATTCACAGTTCTATGAAACTCTGGTAACCACTGTCCAATAGGATGCTCATCAGATGTCACATGACTGATTAACTTGTCCAGGCAAGTCTAATTAAGCGTGGTTCTGCTTCGTCGACAAAATTTTTTTTCCCGCCGGAAGGTAAAACAATAATTATATATATATATATATATATATATATATATATATATATATATATATATATATATATATATATATATATATATATATATATATATATATATATATATCTGTATTACAAATTCGACGATAAATTAAAGGTAGAAATGATACACTGTTTGTGTGAATGCTAGCGGTGTAAATGTCTTAACATAAAAGAGTAGTTCTTCAATTAATTTTTCAAAGAAACTATCATTATATTGTCGCCAAACTGGTAATTAAAATATATTGTGACTATTGTGACTATATTTGCATCGGATTGCACAAAACGTTTATCAACAAATCATGACAACCGCTAAACCATATTTCAACTTAATTTTCCAAGCATCATTATGAATTATTATCACGACAATATTTGTAAAGTACACCGTAACACTGTTCATTCAAAACAATAAATGGTAATGAAAACATACACACATCACTTTTTACAAGTACATCCCAAGCTCCTTGTTATAATAAATATGCAGCGATAGTTCTACCGTAACACATGAAAGCCATCTTGCTTACGTCTTTAGCCGTCGACTGAATTGTTATTTCCTTTCGGTGAAAGTTCTTTACTATCAAAGTGAATTGACTGTTGCTCCATTCACGTACCAAGCCAGAATTCGCCAGACAAGTCGCCGAATCCATTCTTGTAATCGGCCCAGTCTCGGTAGAAGTCCACTGAACCGTCTTGGCAGCGTTGAAACACCTGACACAGTGACGTGTGACGTTGAGGTGACAGGTAATGATAGGCCTACACCGGCCAGCAATTGTTTTCATTTACTCTACATTGTTACGTTATCTGTTTATCTTCCACATTATCACTAAATTTTTACATTTCCCTACAAACTGTCACTATTGTGAATATGAATGTATTTTTTTTATAACGAAACAATCGTAAGTTATCTAGTAGCATAACAACGTGCACGCACGCAAGCACTCACTCACGCACGCACACACAATATTTTGTGAATCGGGGTGAGCAAGTTTGTATAAATTATATAGATTAATTAACTGCGGCAGAAGAACTATGAGTGTGTGTGCGTCAGTGCGTGTGCGCGTTTGTGTTTGTTCGTCCGCCTGTGTACACACATACTGAGTAAAGCTATAAACTGTGAGTCCGGTCCCACCGCGATGCACCGTCTTGTTAATACACACGAATTAATCGAAATGTTCCCCCCGATCCTTCCAAGCTAGAGTTACCATAGTTGTGCTCTATTTATAAATTAACAGCAGTGCTGTGTGAACCTTTGGAAACTTCCGGCAAACTCTTTTTGTTAAGATTGAACAGCGCGACCAACCATGCGTGACTGGTTGTAAAGCAAATAACAGTCTCTATCAGTATACATTTGGTATTATCTTGTATGACTCATGCATGCCAAGTGACATAGACATTTAGTCGGTGTCGGTGTTGTGGCTAAAACAGTCTGCTTACGACAAGGCAGAACATTTAATTTAGCGGACTAAGCGAGAACGTCTACAAATATAGGCCTACATACCAGCCACCCGCCGCCGTCCGTTGTCATGTCGCAGTAGACTTGCCCGTCCTGCCTCGCCTGGGTGAGGTAGATGTCGTAAACACCGTTCGTCGTGTGACCTTCTTTCGGCAGATCAGCGCAGTCATGCGCAGACAGACGACCCGATAGTTCTGAGGTTCTATGATAAAGTAAACTGGCATAAGATGAACGTAGCTAGCTGTGACTCGCTCAAATTTATCACATACAATCTGCATGAGAGTCAAAGTTGTTGTTTGCTTCCTAAGAATGTTTCGTTTTAAAGGAAGCTTGTATCAGTTAATTAACATGAACGATCAACATGAACGAAGGCACGGCAGGTTCACTCCTACATTGGACTACCGTAGCATATAAGACGTGGCCAGCAAGTCGTCGGTGTACTTCGCAGAGAAGAACCGTGTTTGAGTTGAGCGTGTCGCTGATACAATCGCAGTTATTAACATTCTGATTATAACTGATATCGCCTCCTGGGATTACCATGCGATCAGGCTCCAACATTATTTCTTCCAACACACGCACGCACGCACGCACGCACGCACGCACGCACGCACGCACGCACACCACACCCACACCCACACCCACACACACACACACACACACACACACACACACACACACACACACACACACACACACACACGCACAAATCACTTGATTATCTAGCATCAATTTGGCACAGTATTGCACTCTATACATTTTATTTATTTAGTTGAATAATCTGGAGGTGATTGTAGAACGAGTTACCATATTTAATGTTTAACACTCAAAATATAATATTTTGCAGGAAAAGATGTGACCATGATATATATATATATATATATATATATATATATATATATATATATATATATATATATATATATATATATATATATATATATATATATATATATATATATATATATATATATATTGTAACTAACATGTGTTAATCGCTAATTTAATGTCGAATAATATATATATATATATATAAAATGTTGTCATCTAGTCTAGGTAATTAAAAATACACAAAGTAACCGCAAAGGTGGGGAACCGGCCACATGCAGTTGGAGGAACCGGCCACACGCAGGTGGAGGCACCGACCACATGCGACTGCGGGAGGAAATGATCACGTGCTCATGTCGGCCTACCATATAATCAAAAATATAAGCGGTAGCATTGCCCACATAAATACTGTTTACGTTTCATTCAAAAGGTGATTTTATATGGGACAACACCACTGGCTAACGAGATGTTGACTTTGAAACGTGGCTCGTGTGCTGAAGAAAAAATTCACAAGTCCAAAGTATGTTTGTATATGAGCTTTTATAGTAAGTCCACTGTTTATATGCAAGAATACATTACACTCATCCGGTGCGGCTCTTCTAGGCTAGTAGCCTGTTAGCCGATCTTCATGTGAGCATGGGAGAGAAGTTCGTGTTTTGCTCATAGTATGCTTCAAAACTAGACTTGACAAGGTATGACTGGTATGAGCCTCATACCAGCACCAGTACTTGTCAAGTCTGGTTTTGAAGGAGTTTAGAGATGAAGCTGATATTACAGTCTCCGACAGAGTGTTCCATCAATTTACAATTATGTGTCTAAAGAAGTTTCGACACTGTCTATTTGTACATCTCTCTATCTTGAGTTTTTGCTGTGGCCTCTTGTATTTGTTTGCATTTCAAGTTCTAGTGACAAATGGTCCATGTTGTAGAGGCCATGCACATATTTGTATGTTTCGATCATATCACCATGTGCCCGGCGATAAAATAGACTTGGCAGTTTTAGCGCTCTCTGTCTGTCAGTGTAGCTGAGGTGTTTTATTATGCATATAAAATGTTGTCATCTAGTCTAGATAATTGAAAATACATAAAGTAATAGCAAGGTGGGGGTACCGACCACACCATGCTAATTCTGTAATGAACTATTTCAGAATGACACCCCCACCCCACAACTTAAAAGCAATATCAATATTTCTAATATTAGTAATTATACCAATAATTTTAAGTCAATAACAAATGAAATGTTTTTTATCAGTGATTTTCCCATGCCATGACAATTCTCGTGACAATGGCGCAGGAACCTAAAACGTATATGTTGTTGGCCTAGGGATTCTGATCATTTAAACTTGTTGTTATACCGATGAAGGGGCTGGTAAACAACTTTTACCAAGGTACGCACGTTCATCCCATATTATCGTTCACCACGGGCATCGCCTGTTCGCCAACTCCTTCATAAATAACATACTGTTAGTGGTATCCATTGTCTCAATGTGATGTTTAATGATACTGAATGTATTAGCCCAATGTTTAATGTTTGTCACAAACCTTGTGCGTTTAAATCGAACACTTGTTTTGTAAGCAGACAGCATCATCGTACCACCCCCGTGACACTGTCACTGACCCAACTACGGCCACCTGGCGGATTTGTTGTGACTTATTACCCACGTCTTCACGACTACCCTCGATTATCCAGGCTCCGTGCACTGGCGCCACCGTTTGTCGCTCCCCGGAGCCTGGAATCAGTGCGTAGGAAAAACAACTCGTTAAAGTCCGAATATTCGAACATAACAGGGTGAGAAAAATTGCGGGAGTGAACAGGGCATGCAAGAATGGAGGAGCGAAGGAGGCGAAGGCTGATGTGAAAGGGAGTTATTGGACGTTTCCAGAACGTCGAGACTTAGAACAAGTAGAAGTGGAGACCAAATAGAATTTGTATTTTTAATTATCTAGACTAGATGACAACATTTTAAATATTATATATGCATAACGTATTCTTGCATATAAACAGTTGGCTTATTATAAAAGCTCATATACGAGTGCCGTTTGAGTTTCATTCAGAAGGTGATTTTATTATTGGATGTCGGATGTTTTGGCTCATGGACCAAAACCAATGCTTTTATAATGGGTGGTTTGTGAACCGAAAAGTCAGTGTTCGAAAGTATATTTTACCTCATCATACATTCGCACCACTTCCGGCCAATATGTTGATTGATATCATTGCGTGGCGTTTTGTGACTGGGACTGGCAAGCTGCCATCAACAAAAAACCCACATCTAAGACAAAGAATTGACCAGTAAGGTGAACCTGTGGTTGTATTTACAGATGTCTTCATCATGTGCTGCGACTGTTCACCACAGGCCAGGCTCAGTTAGGTGGGTGTCATTCTACATCAGGTCTGGACTGCCTCATTTACAACTAACATAAGGGTCATTCCATGTGAGATCAACCAATGGTCACAAAGTTTATATCTCTGAATTTACTTAAATTTTAACTATACTTAAGCACTTCTGCAAAAGAACTAAGCATTTCCATGTGAATTGTGTTGGTAATGCCCTATAATGTGAACTTGGGTAAAAAGTGCCTAAAACCATACCCAATATTTTGACCTGTTTTCCGGTGCCTCTACATATGTTTACAAGGTGCATATTTGAAATGTTCTGAATATGTTATGTAAATATAGTAGTACAGATTTTCTATGCAAAATTCAAGAATGCTATCCCTATAAACATATATTAGCAATTTGGACACAACAATGAAATACAGGCTGCTGAAATTATTTTTGGGAAATTTAAAAGTTACAGGCACATGAAAACAGGTTAAATAATAGGTGCAATTTTGGGTACTTACCCCTTGTTTACGTCATGGGGCGTTACAGAAAAAAATTGCTTAGTGTTTTTCCAGAAGTACTTGAGTATAGCTACTTAATCATTGGTTAAACATTAAGTAAATTCTGAGACATAAACTTTTTTTATTTCCATTGGTTGAATTGACGCATCAGTTAACCAATGGCAATTGTTGTATATTCCCTTTAAAACTCACACTAATTTTGTGTTGTTTAGTGTACAATATTGTGCACGTGTATACATATTTATGAGGTTGTTCTTTTGTCTGTAGGTGCCCAGCCAATAGAGAAGATCCTGGTGGCTAATCGAGGGGAGATCGCATGTCGGGTGTTACGCACAGCTAGCAAGATGGGCATTCAAACAGTGGCTGTGTACAGTGACGCCGACAGACATGCCCTCCATGTTGCTTTAGTAAGTGGCGTCACCAGGTGGGAAGTACCTAAATCAGGGGTTTTCAAGCTGTGGTACACATACCCCTTGGGCTATGTGAACATCCGTCAAGGGGTATGCTATTAAAATCCTGTAATGGTGGACACACTTTCCTCTCCTGCACCCTTCTCTCATGGGGCGTCCCATAGAACTGTAATTGCTCCGCAACAATACTGCTGAAGGGGTATGCAACCTTTATGTATGGTTTTGTTTTATCTGTTATGAGATTGACATCCTCTGTAGCTGTCTAGAATCTAGATGAAATCAGAACGTAGTTGTGAAAAAATATGCTCAAGTTAAATGCTCACAAGTCCGAGCTCGTTGGTGTTGTTTGATTGTTTGGCATTAAGCACAGACTGCTGATGATGACTCTTTGGAATTAACTCCCACTTATTGTTGGTTGGTAGATAAAGATCATTCTCAATACAAGATTTATTATGTTCAAGAATGCACACGTGCGAAAAGCGGTGTATCGGGTACAGATGTTACATAGTTAGGTAGCATACATATAATATCGGACTATGCCCTTCCTCCCTTGAGCTTATTGAACATTGAGATAAGCTAAATGAAACAAAGAAATTATGTGTGAGCTAACATGCATCACAAGCACTGGTATAGTGTCTTACGTCAATGAGTATAGTGTCCATAAAGTCCATCAGGGAAATGTACATGGTACCATGTAAAGTAAACAATTAGCACAGTTGCACAAATAGAACAAAAGCATAGTAGAATAATGGGTGGCCTTTAGCGCCTGCCCTAGTATGGACCCGGGATAACATACGGGACCATGCTGTCTGACCTTGATACGTATTAAGATCCTGGCTGATTGTGAAGATTACTTGTGGTAGTGTAACCATATACCATATGATAGCCGTTGTATTGCGTTGCGGTGACTATTTTCTGCTGGATAAGATCCATTCCTTTGGGTCGTACCTTTTTGGCGGAACTATAGATCGTCTGGGGCGTGGTGCACCGGTGTCGGGAACGATCGGCTCATTCACGGTTTCTGACAGTGTCATTTTTCCAGCGGTGCCAGCGTGTTGTCGTTCTGGTGAGGCATGCAGTGAAGAAGGGGCGGCGACCGTCCCCTCATCAGTTAGTGACGGGTTGACAGGAGGCTCAGGTGGTGTGCGTTGAAGCACTGGGATCACCCTGTCGATAGTGTGTGACAACACTGGCTGGATTTAACAAGATTTAACAAGATTTGCCATCCAAGCCAAAGGCCCAGATGGCAAGTGGACAAGGAAGCCATTGGCTTATCGAGAGTCCAACAATGTTCACCTACTTATAACCCGCCCTCCTGAGATATGTGTCAACCTTGTTTTTAAACATATTCACGCTGCTAGCAGTTACACAATCTGTAGACAATTTGTTCCATTCATTTATTGTCCTCTGTGAGAACGAGTGCTTCCTGATGTCCAATCTACATTGATCCTTTACTAATTTTACCTCATGTCCTCTAGTTCTGCTATCCTTCTTGAGTGAGAAAAACATATTTCTATCAATAATTTCATACCCATTCAATATCTTAAAAACTTCAATCTGATCTCCTCTTAACCTCCTTGTCTCTAGAGTTGTTAAACCACATTCTTTCAGGCGTTCTTCATAACTAAGGTCTCTAAGTTCTGGAATCATTTTAGTTGCTCTCCTTTGTATGCGTTCAAGCGTATCTATATCCTTCTTACGATATGGTCTCCATGCTTGTATACAGTATTCTAAATGAGGTCTAACTATTGCTTTATAAAGAGGTATAATTAACTTTTTTCCCTTGTATGTTATGTTTCTTCTAATCAATCCAAGAATTTGATTACCCTTTGAAGCTGCAATACCACACTGCTCTGAAACTTTCATATCAGCGCTTATTGTAACTCCTAAGTCCTTTTCTTTTACAGTAGTACCCAGAACAGTATCTCCCATTTTATAGTTTACATTCAAGTTCCCATGTCCTGTATGTAGGCATTTACATTTCCCAAAATTGAACAGCATCTGCCATTTCTCAGACCATTTCACTAATCTGTCTAGATCGTTTTGTAAATGTTGTTTATCACCATCAGTATTAACCTTTCTAAACAGTTTTGTGTCATCCGCAAATTTCAGTACGTTACTTGTTATACTGTCGTCCAAGTCATTGATATAAATTAAGAATAATATAGGTCCTAGTAGACTGATTGAGCTGCTTTCCTTTGCTGGGACAATGGCGGTCCACTGGGGTGGTACAGCTTGCTGTGAATTTGTAGGTAGTTGTTGAGTGGCGACGGGGCTATGGTCGAATGGCTTGTACAGCTGGAACTTCCTTAGGAATTTGCGATTACGGAGAGTCACCCTGCCGGAACCATCCACCCTTATGACATATTCGTGTTGTCTCACCTCTACGACGACGCCAGTCTTATCCCATTTGTTGGGGTCATTGCCGCTCTGGTTCTGGATGAGCACATGGTCTCCGAGTCGTAAAGGGGGTAGTTGCTTGGTGTGCTCGCTAAGACGCTCCTCGGCGCGCGTATGTCGCTTACGGAGTGCAGATTCTCTCAGGCCAGAGTTGTCTAGACAGACCTTGTGGGGTGTGTAACGGCCGGGTAGCACAGGAATGAAGTCTCTAATGCTGCGTCCGAACACGATCATGGCTGGAGACATCTTTGTATCCTGATCGGGGGTGTTCCTATATTGTAGCATGGCTCTCTGAAATGAGGGTGTATCCAATTCCCCATTTGGGACTGTATTGTGCATCAGCAGACGCTTGCAGGATTTCACGCCAATCTCAGCCCTGCAGTTGGAATGCGGGTACGCCACTGATGATAGGCGGTGTCGGACACCCCATGATTTCAGGAACTCCTGGGTTTCCGTTGCCACAAATTCTGGTCCTCCATCGCTGGCGAGTTCCTCTGCGATTCCATAGGTGATGAATTCCTCCCGTAGGCTTTTCACCAGCCCCGCGGCCCCGCTTGATGTCTTCTTTATTATCGGCCAGTTAGAATATCTGTCCACGATAATGAGGTAATGAGCTCCTTTGTATGTGAAGTAGTCGGCACATATGCATTGAAACGGAAACTCTGGGTCGACAGGAGTAGTGGGTGGCGCATTAGGCTGACTGGGTGATATCCGGTTGCAGTCCATGCAGCTGTTGCGCAGGCGTGCGATATCGGTTGTAATTCCAGGCCAGAAGACGGACACGTTGGCCCTCGCCGTCATAGATGTCACACCTTGATGAGCTGCGTGTAAGGCTTTAAGAATGTCTTCTCGCAGGACTGGTGGTATCAGCACCCTGTCCTTGTAGAGTACGACACCGTCTGTTGTTGATAGGTGTTCACGGAGGTTGAAGTATTCCCTCAAATATGGAGATAGATGGAGCTTGGTGTCTGGCATACCATCTTCAATGGTTTCGAGAAGCCTGAACATTGTTGGATCGCTGGTTGTGGCCTCTCTAACCTTATTCCATGTCACCGCGGCCATCCCCTCCAGAGTATGTGCTGCAGCCACAGTTATTTCGGCATCGATGCCGGCCGAACAGTCAGGCGCTTCCGTCCGTATCATGCTTAGTATGGCTCGTGGCATGCCGGCGGACGCTGCATGGGCGTCGTCGGGAAGACAGAGTTTATCAGGCTTCAGCGGGCCTGTTGGATGTCTCGATATGGCATCTGTGGCGAGGTGCCTTTTGCCGGGGATATGTATTAACTTGAATTTGAAAGGCAATGTTTTTTCTTTCAGGTTAAGTAGACGTGGGTTCTTGATATCCTCTAGCTTGCGATCACCCAGGACTTTCAGTAGGGGCTGGTGATCTACGGCCACAATTAAGTCATCACAGCCGAGCACAAAGTAGCGTGTCCTCTCTAATGCATCAGCTACGGCTAGGGCTTCCCCTTCGATCGGTGCGTATCTGGATTCAGCCGGGTGGGTGAAACGGCTGCCGACCAGTGTCACTTTCCAACCGTCGTTGCAGCAGAATGGCACTTCACCGGGGCAGGCACAATGCTTTTGGAGAAGGAAGAATACAGTTTCTTCTTTGGACCAGTCTGTGGTCAGGCATGTCTTTCTGCCCTTGTCGAAGATCTTCACTCCTTGTTGAATGTCCTGAATGATGCCATCTTTGGACTCTTCGAACAATTGCTGCAATTGATCATCCCAATAGAATGGGGACTTGGGTTTCAGGAGGTTTCTGAATGGTCGCATTCTCTCCGTCATAGATGTGTAGTAGCTGACCTGGTTTACGAGTCCAAACCAAGATCTGACGTCTGTGATATTCCGCGGCACTGGGAATTGCATGATGGCATCAAGACATTTGCTGCAAGGCCTCACCTCATCGGGGGTGATCGTAAATCCCGCGAATTCTACGATGTCTTGCGCAAATCGGAACTTCTCTGGATTGAGTGTGATTCCATTTCTGCCGCACTGATCTAACCATGCGCATGCCTGGGCGAAACCTTCTTCAATCGTGTCTCCCCATATGCAGGTGTCGTCGATGCATTTGGTCTTGTTAGGAAAGTCTGCAACAATCTCGTCGAATCTGCGGGTGTAACCGTCTCCGGATGCGATATATCCCTGAGGTGTCGTACAGTATCTGTAGCGTCCCCACGGTGTGATGAATGTGGTTAGGTGTCGGTCGCACTCCTTAATGGGCACAGAGTGATAGCCATTCCAGGCATCAAACACTGTTTTCTTCTTGTTGCTTGGCACCGACCTTGCTTGGTGAAATGGCGACTGAGTATGGTGGGTCTCTCTGGAGCAATGAGCATTCAATGCCTGCAGATCAACAGTCCGCCTTGGCTTGCCATTCTTCTTCTTGCAAATTACCATCCTATGACACCATGTGACCGGTCGCCGACGGGGACAGGTTCGATGACACCTAAGCACACATCTCTATCTAGGTCTGCCTTCACTTCCTCCTGCCAATGTAGAGGGACTGGTACAGGAGTGTGTATGGCAACTGGTTTCGCCTCTGGGTCCACCCTAAGTGCAAGTGGAGGTCCAGCCATGAATGGGAGTCGGGTGTGGGGGCACGTGTTGAAGGTGCTGGATGCGTAATAGTCCAGAAGCCATTTGTGAAGCTTTGCCACTTTGTCTTCTGTTGCTGGAAATGGAGGGACAGTTGGAAGGGTGGGTGGTATGGAGCGGGGAGGGCATGTGCATTTTTCGGCATCATCGTCCACCTCCAATGCCACATCTGAGTGGGATGCGGTTGCGGCTGCATCTGAATATTTCCTCCCTTTGCTTCACCAACTGTTGGAAACGAGGGTGATACGAGGCCCAGGTCTTCACATGCTTCGCGGCTGAGGTACATATTTGTTGTGTCAGGCGTAACATAACAGACTTGTGCAGTCTCCATAGGGTACCCACACTTGTCACGGCCTGACAATCTTAGCAGTGCGGCTCCTATGATTTTGATGGCGTTATTGTTAACAGCATTCATCTCATGCTGCACAGGGAGTAGATCAATTCTTTTGAGACCCAATCGCAAGATCAGCTTCAGTCCTATGAGGCAGCTCTGGCATCCAGTGTCGGCTATGGCAGTAATGACACTCTCTCGGGGTTTGGATGATAGCTTCGTCCCAAAATGTATATAATTATGAGCACACACCCTTGTTGTTACAGTAATCTTGGGCTGTGGCTGAGACCGACGTTGCTGCCAGCCCGTGCCATCACTAAATACGTGGTGGACTAGCTTCACTGGTCTCCCTGGGAAATTGCCGACTGCCTCACGGCTGCGCACATCATGTCGTACACATTACCGCTCTGTTCCGGGCTCTTTTCTCCCTGCTCGAGTTTCTTGTCAACTCTCTGGGAGGTGAAGCAGTGCTTACATAGCTTATATGGCCGGATTCTGCCATCGCGGCTGAGTGGCCTGTTAAATTGCTTGTTGCACTTCGCACATTTAGCCTGTCGGTCTGCGGTAGCCGGTTGATAATTGTTAGCCTTCTTGTGCTGGCTCATCGCGTGAGCGCCCTCTAGCGTTAAGGATGCTTGCGATCTCCGCCCGGCCTCCTTGGCTTCAATTAATTTTAGTGCAGCCTGAAGGGTCATGTCTTGGTCTTCATGCCCCAGGATCTCGTGTTGAATATCATGGTCATTGAGGCCTCGGATCAACACATCCCTGATCATCTGATCTGTGAAGTCCACATCTCTTGGGTTGGCACAAGGACATCTCACAACAAACTTGCATTCTTTTGCCTGCCCCCTGAGTCGTGCTGCAAAGTTGCGAACTCCTTCTTTTCGATCCTGGGTCATGCCATGTAGGGCCAGTCTCGAGACCATCACATTTTCCCGTCGTACGGCGAGGCTTGCAATGGTGAGCAGGATGGCATCCTCATCCTTCTGCTCCAGCTCTTTATCCGTTCTATGCAGGTCTTTTCGAAGGTCAGTGTCACAGCAGGCTAATAACTGGACATTAATATCAGTTGTGGGCAATTTAGTAGCAGCCTTATAGCTTGCCCACAGGCTTGTGAAGTAAGTCCAGTCCTCGCTGGTACAGCCTTTTGCTACAGTTGGCCGGTCTAACTTTTCAGGTTTTGCATAATTGTGGGGGTTGGGGGCGTGAGCATTGCTGATGGGAGCCTGTAGAACCATTGTCAGTGCATCGACGAAGGCCTCACCCAGCTGCTGGGACTGCCATTCACATCCATCTATGGGGCACTTCAACTGCGGCATAGTGTCAATGTTCGTTGTGTTATTAGTACGCCTATTATCACCCACTCAGTTAATAGTTCGTATTTTGATGCAATTCGAGTGAATTAATGTGCGTGATATACATGTCTCGATGCGCAGTTAAACAAACCTTTGGTTAAGACGTTTGGTCTTTTATTTGATGACTTTCGCGCGTGTGCATAGATAAAGATCATTCTCAATACAAGATTTATTATGTTCAAGAATGCACACGTGCGAAAAGCGATGTATCGGGTACAGATGTTACATAGTTAGGTCGCATACACATAATATCGGACTAGTTGGTTGGTTGGTTGGTTGGTTGGTTGGTTGGTTGGTTGGCTGGCTGGCTGGCTGGCTGGCTGGTTGGCTGGCTGGTTGGTTGGTGTGAAAGAGAGTCTGAGGAGGAATCTGGTGAGGAGCCAGCTATAGTGGGCTGGACACATGGAAAGAATGGACATGGAATGGTTAACAAAGAGAACGGATGCGCTCAGCGTGGATGGTAGAATAAGAAGAAGAACAGTGCGAGTTAGATGGGAAAACTGCGTGAAGAGAGAGAGAGATTTGATGGGATTAGAAGGGGATTGGAGAATGAGAGCGGGGGGTGGGGGAGTGGAGATGGGTAAAAGAGGCTGCAATGAAGTGGGACCAGTGACGGAGGAAAAAATCTATATCCAATATTGATTCCAGCCTAATCCCGGACTTCAGGGATAAAGAGGAGAACAATAACGTTCATGCATGGGCGTTTGGTGCTATTTCTAGTATATGCTAGTAAATGCAGGGCAGTCAGATACTTCTTCGAGTTCTGGTGAAGATTTCATTTTGACACGTGGTTTGTCAACAGGCTGATGAGGCATACCACATAGGAGCTGCAGCATCTCACCTGAGATACCTCAACCAGCAGATGATAACAAAAGTGTCAAAGATGGCAGGTTCACAGGTAACGTGTGGTGGTGACTGGTGAAAACATAGGAGTGCATTCCACAGAGTTTGTCTTAACTGTGTACTTAGACTTATAGTTGCAATTCACATTTATCGACATTTACCTGTTCGTAAAAAGCGTACTAGTTCTCATGCGCCCCTGAATTAGTACTGTAAAATGTTGATAATTTTCCAGATTGTAACATATATATCGCTGTAACAATGTTATGACACAGTGCATGTAATAGCCATGTGTATATGATATACAATTATAACTATCAGAATATGTTTACAAACAATTATCTCCAACAATTATGTTAAAGCTTTGTGTTTTCGTACAACTCTGTGGTGTCATGTTGACAGTTGTTTTGTCGAATTTGTGAATGTCCAAGATGTCGTACTATATTAAGACAATACTAGTTCCATAGCAGTCCACAGTGCTGCATGATGGTGGTCATATTTTGCATGCGATTAACATTTTAAAAATGAGTACGCAGGCCTCAACCCCCCGTAGTGCAATCTGTATGAATAGGTAAGTGTTGACAGTTGTGACCAGTCCTTGTATTACTGACTAACAAAGGTTCCTGGTAAGTCCTACCCCGGCGAGGGATCCCCGTTGAAGACCAACATAGTAGCAATATATCCAGAGATATATTTTACACAGATTCTTTATTATCTCAAATTTGCATTGACATATGAGCTGCACATATATATGAGCCTTGGACTAGAGTTCCCGTAATTTTGGCACCAGGTATAATACCACCCGTGAACAACAATTTCTTCTTACCGTCCATAAAAAACAGTTTGAGTTTCTTCTTACTATCCATAAATGACAATTTCTTAACATCCATGAATGACTATTTCTTCTTACCATACATTAACAGCAATTTCTTCTTGGCATCCACGAACAAACATGTCTTCATTCCATCCATGAACAACAGTTTCCTCTTACCATCCATGAACAACAGTTTCCTCTTACCATCCATGAACAAAACTTTCTTCTTACCATCCATTAACAACAATTTGTTCTTAGCACCCACAAACAAAAATTTCTTCATTCCATACATGAACAACAGTTTCCTCTTACCATCCATGAACAAAACTTCTTACCATCGAAAAAAAATTTTTTTTTATTACCATCCATGAAAAAAATTTTTTTTTGCACCTTCCATGAACAACAATTTCCAGTTACCATCCATGAACAACAGTTTTTTTTGCCATCCATGAACACAATTTCTTCTTACCATCCACGAACAACAGTTCCTTCCTTCCTTCCACCAACAACCATTTCTTCTTGCTATCCAGCAACATGCCCACTGTTCATAAAGTTATGAAACATTTAATAACATGGCCATAAGTCTCCAGTTGCCATGTCATACAACTGTTGTCTTACAAATATTAGAAAGATGAATACACAAGCAGGTACAAACAGCTGAGTCGTTGCGTGTCAGTGATACAGATTATAATACGTTTCTTATATAGATGGTGTGTTGTTTTCCCGCCAGGCCATCCACCCTGGGTGCGGCTTCCTGTCTGAGAACACAGAGTTTGCGGCTCTGTGTGAGAAAGAGGGACTCACGTTTGTTTGTCGGCCCGCCCGCATCAGCCATCCGTGACATGGGAATCAAAAGGTAGAACCGTGGATAACAGAATCAGCCGTTTAATTGAATCAAATCTATTGGCTGGGACGGAATCATTCCCTGTTCCTTGTATTAAAATGTGGTTCTTATGAGAATTGGCCACTTACAGGAACAGACGTGAAAGTTCGCTAAGGAGATTTGCTGACTTCAAAGCAAGCAATGGTTGGCTGCATCGATATGCCGGGATATAACACGCGTGACGTCTATAACATGGATGAGACTAACGTTGTCTACCAAGCACTTCCGGACCATTCCTTCGCTTTTCGAGGATCCTGTTGCACTGGTGGAAAGTCACCAACAGACCGCACCAGTTTCGCTTGCAGTCAACATCGTCGAGAGGTTTGAAATGTATTCCCATGATATGATTGCATAATTCAGGGTAAGAGCAGCAGTGACAGAGGAGGGTTAATAATATATGATGGTAAAAATGCCAATACGAACTATGTTTAAATTTAAATATGTATGAACAAATAATATATTTAAAAGGGACAAATAATATATCTAAAAGGGGGAGGGTTACCAATTATTATTGGCAATGTATACAGACCACCAAGAATGTTAAGAGAACAAATTAAACAATTTATTAATGAATTCATCTCACTCATACTGTCCTTTGAAAACTTGAATATAAGTATTAATATAGCCGGGGACTACAACTTAAATCTACTAAAAATTAACGGAAAATGGAATGTGTAGTGAATAGATTTAACAAGATTTGCCATCCAAGCCAAGGAAGCCATTGGCTTATCGAGAGTCCAACAATATTCATCTACGTGTAACCCGCCCTCCTGAGATATGTGTCAACCTTGTTTTTAAACATATTCACGCTGCTAGCAGTTACACAATCTGTAGACAATTTGTTCCATTCATTTATTGTCCTCTGTGAGAACGAGTGCTTCCTGATGTCCAATCTACATTGATCCTTTACTAATTTTACCTCATGTCCTCTAGTTCTGCTATCCTTCATGAGTGAGAAAAACACATTTCTATCAATATTTTCATACCCATTCAATATCTTAAAAACTTTAATCTGATCTCCTCTTAACCTCCTTGTCTCTACAGTTGTTAAACCACATTCTTTCAGGCGTTCTTCATAACTAAGATATCTCAGTTCTGGAATAATTTTATTGCTCTCCTTTGTATGCGTTCAAGCGTATCTATATCCTTCTTACGATATGGTCTCCATGCTTGTATACAGTATTCTAAATGAGGTATAACTATTGCTTTATAAAGAGGTATAATTAACTTTTTTCCCTTGTATGTTATGTTTCTTCTAATCAATCCAAGAATTTGATTACCCTTTGAAGCTGCAATACCACACTGCTCTGAAACTTTCATATCAGCGCTTATTGTAACTCCTAAGTCCTTTTCTTTTATACTTTGACTTGCTGACATCCCATAGCCTGTTTCCTCAAATTACCCTTCCAACTAGGTTTTCTCACACAAGTGGTACGTTAATAGATAATTTGTTCTGCAAAGTTTACCAAACAACAAAGATTACCACTGCCGGTATCCTGCTAAACAAATTATCCGATCACCTACCTTACTTTGTTTTACTGGACATTGCTCTCACCAAAATACCAACTCCAAACTTGATTAAAGTACACTTGCAAAATGATGAACCTATCAGCAAACTTATATATGGGATTAGTAATGCTGATTTATATAATAAACTAGATAAAAGTCAGACCGCAGATCCTAATGTAAGTTATAATATCATACATGACGAAATTGAAAAGGCAAAAAACAGAAGATATGTCGTGTAAATTTGTGAAATTTAACAAATATAAACATAAGAAATCTAAACGGATAACAAGAGGACTACTAAACTCAATAAGATTCCGAGACAATCTATTCAAAAGAATCCCACCTCAAGAGAGTATGAAATAATATATATTAACCTTAAGACATACAATAAAATATTAAAGACAAGCATACGTGCAGCTAAGCAACAGTTCCTTGCGTCTTCTTTTGCTAAATATAAATCCGATATTAGAAACACATGGAAAACGATAGATGAAATCATTTCAAGAAACGGCAACAAGAAAAGTTAAACAAGACTTAAACAAGAACTGCCTTTGAGAATAAAAATCATGCTTTATAATACATTACTTGTGCCACAAATAGATTACTGCCTGACAATATGGGGGTTTCAATGTGAAAAAATAAATAAGCTTCAAAAAAGGCAATACGGATAATTACACAGAGCAAATATAATGAACACACTTCACCACTATTTAAAACTATGAATCTGTTAACAGTTAAAGATATGCAAGCATTGCAAGAACTTAAATTTTATTATAAATTCATACATAATAAATTACCTGCCTACCTACAACACTGGCAGCTAATTACAAACATAAACATATATAACCACAATACGCGCAGACAACATGAAATTCACATTGTTGGTATTAAGCATTCATTTGCAAAGCGATCTCTAAAACACAATCTACCAATAACATTAAACGATACCCCCCAAATTGTGAAAGATAAACTCTATACGCATAGTCTACGAGGTTTCGTAAACTATGCAAAGTATAATTTTATAAATAAATATCAAAATTCATATGCGATCGTGAACTGTTACATATGCATGCGCAACTAAAGGCAATACTCAACATTCGCATAGTAAGGTACATGGATATTGTGTACACACGTAGAACGCACGCGCACACACACAATACTTTGAGGATGGTTACGGATTTTGAACTTGAACGTTATTCTGTTTGTTGCACTCAGAAACTGTATATGTATAGTCAGTTCTACGGTGGCCATTATGCCAGCGACTGCTGCAGTCTTAATAGGAGTCTCCAATAATATAATATTTCTGATTCAGTGACGTACCATTGTATGACATGGTTCATTACGCTTTACGTTGAGCCTATGACGACGTGACGTAGTTCGTATGTTTCATTATCTCGTTAACTGACGCGATTCGCAAGTTTATTCAAAACGTTACAGTTAAGCGATGACAGAATGAACGGTGATTTTGGAATGTTAAAATGATGCTACTCCAATTTCATTAGCATAGGTAAGTATGCATTGTGCCTTCATATGGAATCGAAGTAAATGTGTTAAGTCAGGGCCGTGTCCAGGATGGCATGTCTCGCCAATATGTTCACTAGCTGGGCGCGTCGCAATTCCAGCCAAAAGTTGAACGCTAGTTGATACATCCAAAACGGCGCCTTCTAAATCAGATATTCTTTGTATGATTTTGTTTAATTCCAACATATTGTTACTACAAGTAAAACACAACACATTATCGATATACTTACATGATTTCAGCACTTTTGCTACGTTCTGTTGCTATCCACAAGACCCGTCGTGAACAGCAAAAACACACTAGTTTGCATCAGAAGACAACACATCTATTTGACACTAGATGCAGCTAATAGGCTGCTGCTTAGTGCACACTTAAAACATACATAATTTAGATTCACATTATGAAATGTTCAATACCCGGGGTTTAGGGCATCATTTGTTGGACTTCAAGACAAAAACGCAGTGCAAGATGCGGTTAACTGTGATTGGCATTTTATTCATGAGCGCCCAGTTTTCTCCCAGTTCTGCCTCACATTCGAAAGGTACAGTAACCGTGACCTGTTGTCAGTATGTTCTTTGTTGATTTTCTGTACACTGGTAGATTGGGATGTGCGTGCGTGCGTGTTTTTCACTTCCCGGACAACGTAACATTTAATCCTCATTTATGCAAAACAAAACTATTTAAACAAATACGAAACATATTGCCAGATTACAAATTGTTATGTGTGCAAATTACACAACCAAGCTTAAACTTTTTCAAAAGCGTGAAACTACAAAATGCATAAATTGCATTAGTATTACCTAGAATTATGTTTTTCAACATTACACTGTAATTTTATCTTTGTATACTATTTGTATGAAATTGCAAATTATATACGCATATACGTGTATGTATATGCGTATTCTTTCACTCGACAAGCGTTGCATAGCTGCTGCGCCACATCTGTGTTTTATTATATTATCTTTTTTATAGTCTGTTTAGGCAGGCGAGCTAATGTTTTATTTTTTCTACATTAAACGTAAGGTGGCTCTCACGCTAGCGTCATATGCTTTGTCTTAGTGAGAGTCTCCATTGACTATATACTTATATCATTCTATATGTGTATGGATTTTGTCTGATATTAGTCCGAAATAAATTATTATCTCTCCTCTCTAATCTTACAGTAATGTAGCATTTTGACAATAACACAATGCTTAGACAATGGTATTGCGCAGCAAGCTCTTCACCAGTAGCACAACTCACCATTTCACCACTGCCACAACTTACATTTCAAGTGCAGATTCTGCACATTTCATTTAATAAACTCCTAATTTTTGCTAAGACATCTCTTACAGTTGTGGATAGTGTTGGCATTGAACAATTGTCTAGAGACACAATAACGTAACGTTTTTGACTGAAACTATATTACGTATACTCAAGTGCACAGTTGCAATGACGTAATCAGTCGTAAACAACACTCGCGTTGCCCAGCCAACCATACGTTTATATCACTCCACAACTAATCATATTGAATTAATAATCAAGTTGTGGCAGTAGTGATATGCTGAGTCGGGCCACTGTTGGGAAGTGTTATTGCGCAGTATTAAAGCATGATCCATCACAACATACACTTGGAAGTTGCCCGTATTGTGTTGTCGCGCGCCGAAACAATCGCGTGTCTTCCGTGAAACCATTCCGTTGTTGTGCTATTGAGAAACACCACACTGCTGGTCTTTGCAATTGTTTGATTACATGAATAATTGCAAAAGATAAAGTAGAAGAACAGGGCGAACTAATGTACCAATTCTCAAGTAAACGTAGTGGTACAGCCTATATGAGGAGACAAGGAGATTGTATAAGACCAGATTAGAAGCATACAAGAAAAATGTGCAACAAGCACCAAGAGGACAATACACGAGTATAAAGTATAAAGAAACCGTTACAGTCCACCACCAACAAGTCCGCCGTCACAGAACATTCAACCACGGAGAACCATCCAATAAACTGGGAAGGAATAAAAGTGGTAGGCAGGGAAATAAGCGATATGGATACGGAAGACATAGACAGGGATCAACCGAGATGACGTCTTCCTACCGAAGAAACCATCCAATTAAGATAGGCGAACATCTCTACTTACTTTCTTACTCAGTCCTCTTCGTGCCCCGTGGCACACAAGACATCAACAAGAGGGCGCAACTGCTGTCGGTCTGCGGCCCATTTGGTGATGGTGTTCAATGTGAGGCCGCATTATTTCATGTCCTTCTCCACTGTTCGTCTCCATGTTTCTTTTGAGCGACCACATCTCCTTTTACAATCTGCTGTCCAGCGTAAGGCTGTCTTGGGCAGTGTGCCAGGTGACATTCGGCAAACGTGTACAAGCCATCTCCATCTCTTTATCTGTGTATCCAGGGATGTTGCGTCTGTTTTGCGGAGCAGCTCTTCATTAGTGATAGTGTTGGGCCAAAATACCCCTTCCGTAGACACCTGTTTTGGAAGGTCTCAAGAACACCTCTACAGGCAACACAAATATTTTGATATGGTAGTAAGAACTATAGTATTATTTATTACTAGGGAATATGCATTTTCAATGACGCACTGACGTGATGTACTCAATGACCTTTCGGACAACAAAAATTTGGCGTACGGCACTTTGGATAAAATCTGGCAAAGTGGTTCTACCGGTTCAAAATCAGAAGCTTCTAGAGACTTCAAGTGAATGAGGTGCCGTGGGTACAAATATGCAACATGGATGGGGTGATACTCGATTCTGATTGGTTAGAATGGAGGTAGAACTTTCTAGAAATTGTATTCATTACTGGCCACTGCACCCTCACCCACAACCGTCCGATTGTCCCTACAAGCAACTCCGTCCATCCGCCACTGCGTTCACCTTCGTCCGTCTACTCTTACATTCGTTTCCAAATGCTGGAATCTTCATTTACTTCCGTGAAACAGCGAAGCAACGAAGCAATGAAGCAACGAAGCATCGAAGCATTGAGACAACGACACAGCCAAATAACGAAACAACGAAGAAGCGAAGTAGCGAAACAACGAAGCAGCAAGGCGACGAAATACTGAAACGCTGAAACACTTGCATGAAGTACTTAATGACCTTTCGGACAAATAAAGGTAATTTTGGCGGAAGGCACTCTGGAGGAAATCTGGCAAACTGTTTCTAAATAATCTTTTAGAAACCTTATGTCACACGGATGTGGTACTCGATTCTGGTTGGTTAGAATGAAGAAACTCTATGTTAATGAGGTGCAGTGGATAAGCAAATGAGGTAACGTAAGAGTACAAATAGCTGTGATTCTTACAATTATTGCCCCTAGTAACCAAACATTAAATAATTAGACCTACTTTCCCCCCAAGAAGCGTCTCCGAGGGACCAAATATGTCAGATGTTGAACTACTTACCTCATAACAACTACCACTAGCGACAACATATGTAATTCTTTTGACCTACTTTCTGCCCAAGACGCGCCCCCTAGTAACCACATTTGTAATCATTGACCAATAGTCGTCCACAGATGCGCGTCTAGTGATCATCAACGTAATTCTTTAACCTATATCGCGACGAAAGGTTTACAAATGTTACCTCCTAAAGTCACATTAGACATTTTATCGTGTCAGTTTAAGATCGACGGAGTATGACTGGGTAAGTATTGCTCATAGCGACCACATTTGTAATACTACGACATGAATTTCTCCCAAGAAGCTCCACTAACGACCAACTATTTAATAACTTGACCTATGTTCTTCTGAACAAGCGCACATATCTATTAAGTATGCAATAGTTTGAACTATTAAGTATTGCCGCCTACTTTCTTCCCAATAGTGCGCTCTGACACACTCTTGGTCTGTCTTCTGCCGTACGTAGCGCGGTCGGCAGGCTTTGCTTGGTTCAAACCTTGTATGTTATTCAGACCAGTCAGTGCACTGTTTTGTAAATACACATTTGACGATGACCGTTCCGCCGGGATTAAAAGGCGAACACACACAAGTAGTATGTTGGTGTTTTTAAATCCTCAAATTTGGGGCAGATTTTGGAGCTCATTCTGATTGGTCGAGAGCAGTCACGTGACATACGACGTCACAGCTCCTCATTTGCATATCACGTGACCCCTCTATGGAGGCTGCCATCTTGTTTTTGCTAAAATGGGGAGATTTGGGGGCACTGTTTTGCGATGATACGTCAAGGTCAAAGTTCGGTGGCGAGCGTTCTTATTGGACGTCACCTCATCAAGTGTGAAAACAATTTTCAGTTAGGGTTAGTGTTAGGGTTAGCAACCCTAATTGAAAAATCGAAAAAACTGGTAAACTGTAGGAATAATTGTCAGTTAGGGTTAGGGTTAGTAACCCTAATTTTGTCGTCTCTAGTGAACCCTGTAGGGTTAGTAACTCTAATGAAAGGTCAAAGATGAAAGGTCACCGACCTTTTGTACTTATACAATTGCCAGTTAGGGTTAGGGTTAGTAACCATAATCCTGTCGTCTGTAGTGAAACCTGATACAAACCCTTACCCTAACCCTAAAAGGACATGCAGGTTTCAGGTGAACTTGGGTCATACGGTCACCAAGGAGCGCTCCCCTGGGTGATACCATCGCCGGAGAGGGGTTCCGGAAAGGAATGAAGGGTCTGTTAGCAGCAGCGACAGCAGCAGCAGTGGTCATTAACAGGATCGTTAATAGGGTTCGAAGAGGCTAACGAGAAACGAGAAACGAACACAACACTATGTCGTACGAGTGCACACGTATTTTATTGAACGACACGATCGGCATGACGATACAACGAGTGTAGCATGTAATATCGCTAAGACTACACCTATATATCGTCTATGACACCTCGAGCTTGCATAAAGCATAAACATCGCTACACGTTGCTTACTTTCGATTAGAGACGTGACGGGTTCGTAAGCTGCGGTGACTGCACCTCGGCGTGCTGCTGCGTGACCACTGTGTTGAAACGAAGTGCTGTGCAGGGATCGGAGAACGGATGTGATGGCAGTAGCGGCTCGGTTTAATACTTACGATTATGGCGCGCTTTTCGTGACGTGACTGGGTACAGAACCAGTTTGAACCGGTTTCATGTAGTTTTTTTCTTCTTTTCTGGAACGTTCGAACGAAGTCATGGAATTTCCACGCTCACGAAAAGAAACACGATACCACAGTGGGAAAAACGTAGCCGCGCGTCGACACCTACATATACGGGTCTGCAAAAACACCGCGAGGTCAAAAGGTCAAGGTGAACAAAAAACAACGCCGCTTTCTGGAACGTTCGAACGAAGTCATGGAATTTTCCGTAATCATCGCGAGGTCAAAATGTCAAAAGGTCAAGGTCAAACCAGTTTTCCTGCGAAATGTGTCTAGGCACATTAGAATTTCATGCGTGTCGACGTACCACATTTCTCACACATTTATTTCGATTTCATTTTGTCTATACTGTCAGGCTACGGGAAAAAATTTCTTGTTTTCTTCAAGTTGTGTGTGTGTGACAAGGCTTTGTTTTCTTCAAGTTTTGTGTGACAATGTCTTGTTTTCTTAAAGTTTTGTGTGACAATGTCTTGTTTCCTTCAAGTTTTGTGTGACAAGTTCCTGTTTTCTTCAAGTTGCGTATGACAATGTCTTGTTTTCTTCAAGTTGTGTATGACAATGTCTTGTTTTCTTCAAGTTTTGTGTGACAATGTCTTGTTTCCTTCAAGTTTTGTGTGACAAGTTCCTGTTTTCTTCAAGTTGCGTATGACAATGTCTTGTTTTCTTCAAGTTTTGTGTGACAATGTCTTGTTTTCTTCAAGTTTTGTGTGACAAGTTCCTGTTTTCTTCAAGTTGCGTATGACAATGTCTTGTTTTCTTCAAGTTGTGTATGACAATGTCTTGTTTTCTTCAAGTTTTGTGTGACAATGTCTTGTTTTCTTCAAGTTTTGTGTGACAAGTTCCTGTTTTCTTCAAGTTGCGTATGACAATGTCTTGTTTTCTTCAAGTTGTGTATGACAATGTCTTGTTTTCTTCAAGTTTTGTGTGACAATGTCTTGTTTCCTTCAAGTTTTGTGTGACAAGTTCCTGTTTTCTTCAAGTTGCGTATGACAATATCTTGTTTTCTTCAAGTTGTGTATGACAATGTCTTGTTTTCTTCAAGTTTTGTGTGACAATGTCTTGTTTTCTTCAAGTTTTGTGTGACAAGTTCCTGTTTTCTTCAAGTTGCGTATGACAATGTCTTGTTTTCTTCAAGTTGTGTATGACAATGTCTTGTTTTCTTCAAGTTTTGTGTGACAATGTCTTGTTTTCTTCAAGTTTTGTGTGACAAGTTCCTGTTTTCTTCAAGTTGCGTATGACAATGTCTTGTTTTCTTCAAGTTTTGTGTGACAATGTCTTGTCTCGGTGCGATTAAGAGACGAACACAGGTAATATTGACAATGTGGACATGTTGTGAAAGTCGTGACGCCTCCAAAGGGTGCGATTAAGAGACAAACACTGGTAATACTGACAATGTGGACATGTTGTGCTTCAAGTTTTGTATGACAATGTCTTGTTTTTCTTCAAGTTTTGTTTGAAAGTTTATGTTATGAAAGTTTGTAAGTTGGAAGATTGCTTCACCGCACACACGTTTTGAAAGTTTTTTAGTAAAAAATGTGTAAGTTGGAAGTTTGCTTCACGTCACACACACACACACACACACACACACACACACACACACACACACACACACACACACACACACACACACACACACACACACACACACACACACACACACACACACACACACACACACACACACACACACACACACACACACACACACACACACACACACACACACACATGTTTTGAAAGTTTATGTTATGAAAGTTTGTAAGTTGGAAGTTTGCTTCATTGCACACACATCCACACAAACACATTGTCACACAAAACTTGAAGAAAACAAGACATTGTCACACAAAACTTGAAGAAAACAAGACATTGTCACACAAAATATGAAGAAAACAAGACATTGTCACACAACACTTGAAGAAAACAAGACATTGTCATACAAAACTTGAAGAAAACAAAACAGTGTCACACAAAACTTGAAGAAAACAAGACATTGTCACACAAAAATTTAAGAAAACAAGACCTTGTCACACACCACTTGAAGAAAACAAATTTTTCCCGAAGCCTGACAGTATAGACAAAATGAGATCGAAATAAATGTGTGAGAAATGTGGTACGTCGACACGCATGAAATTTCAATGTGCCTAGACACATTTCGCAGGAAAACTGGTTTGACCTTTTGACCTCGCGAGGATTATGGAAAATTCCATGACTTCGTTCGAACGTTCCAGAAAGCGGCGTTGTTTTTGTTCACCTTGACCTTTTGACCTCGCGGTGTTTTTGCAGACTCGTATCATTATAGGCGATATGTAGGTGTCGACGCGAAACGACATACGTCGAAAAGTTCTCGATATAAAACAATGATGCCGATAAGCGTCGTGTAGCTTACATGCACGGCTACGTTTTTCCCACTGCATGCACGAACATTCGTCCGCTAAGTTTCAGTAGGTAGCAGGGTGAAAATGTGGGATCGTGTTTCTTTTCGTGAGCGTGGAAATTCCATGACTTCGTTCGAACGTTCCAGAAAAGAAGAAAAAAATTACATGAAACCGGTTCAAATTGGTTCTGTACCCAGTCACGTCACGAAAAGCGCGCCATAATCGTAAGTATTAAACCGAGCCGCTACTGCCTCACAACCGTTCTCCGATCCCTGCACAGCACTTCGTTTCAACACAGTGGTCACGCAGCAGCACGCCGAGGTGCAGACACCGCAGCTTACGAACCCGTCACGTCTCTAATCGAAAGTAAGCAACGTGTAGGTGTAGCGATGTTTATGCTTTTTGCAAGCTCGAGGTGTCACAGACGAAATATAGGTGTAGTCTTAGCGATATTACATGCTACCCTCGTTGTATCGTCATGCCGATCGTGTCGTTCAATAAAATACGTGTGCACTCGTACGACATCGTGTTGTGTTCGTTTCTCGTTTCTCGTTAGCCGCTTCGAACCTTATTAACGACCCTGCTAATGACCACTGCTGCTGCTGTCGCTGCTGCTAACAGACCCTTCGTTCCTTCCCGAAACCCCTCTCCGGCGATGGTATCACCCAGGAGAGTGCTCCTTAGTGACCGTATGACCCAGGTTCACCTGAAACCTGCATGTCCTTTTAGGGTTAGGGTCAGAGTTTGTATCAGGTTTCACTACAGACGACAGGATTAGGGTTACTAACCCTAACCCTAACTGGCAATTGTAAAGTACAAAAGGTCGGTGACCTTTCATCTTTGACCTTTCATTAGAGTTACTAACCCTACAGGGTTCGAATTAGGGTTCACTACAGACGACAGAATTAGGGTTACTAACCCTAACCCTCGACCAATCAGAACCGTCGACACATTTGACTCGTAGCAGCGCCTCCTGGTGACGGTGTCATCACAAAACAACATTGCAACAAAACAATATGGCAACCTCCATAGAGAGGTCACTTGATATGCAAATGAGAAGCTGTAACGTCATAGGTCACGTGACGGCTCTCGACCAATCAGAACAGTCGAAACAATTGAACCGTAGCGCGCCCTGGCGACGGTTTCCCCACAAAAAGGTGCAATTTATGCAAATGAGCTGTGACGTCATAGGTCACGTGACGGCCCTCGACCAATCAGAACCGTCGACAATTGACCCGTAGCGCCCCGTGGCGGTAAAACTGCTCTCGACTAATCAGAAAGAGACCCAAAATCTGCACAGTTTGAGCGATAGTAGGGGATTACCTCGTGGCGCCCCCTGGTGGTGAAACTATATCGACCAATCAGAACGCTCCATTTCAAAGTTCGAACAATCAGAATGAGCCCCAAAATCTGCACATTATTTGAGGATTGAAAAACCCCAACATACTACTCACACATACACGTTGCTGTCAACCGCAGTTGCTTTCAAATTAGGTTGCTTTCAATACAGAATACCTAGAGTGAAAAGGGCTATAGGTAGCAGATTCGAATGTGCTTGAGTAGTATTATTTGCGTGTCTTAGAGTGGAACAGAATTGTGGGTTTATGCAATCACTCACGTCTTCATCTTTTGTCTGCAGCCTCGCGAACAAACCTGGCGCTGGAAGGAATAGCTTCACAGTCGTCACAATACGGCAGTGGCTATGCTCGTAAGGCTATAGATGGCAAAACAGATGGTAATTTCTCCCATGGTAGCTGTACCCACACAAGCCATAACAATGATCCTTGGTGGATGATTACTTTCAAGAACATGATTTTGGTGGATGAGGTGATTATAGCTAATCGCGCAGATTGTTGTGGTAAGTAGCTAAAATAATTGTATTACCGATCTTTCTATTACCAGCATTGCAAATAAATATACCCGCTACGTTTGTAATACACGTCCTAATAGTGACACCTGCACACAACTGATATGTGCCATCATTGACATGTTGATTATAATCTTAGATTTCGTATCGATATACATTTTTATCAGGTCATCGCCTGAAGGGTTTCAACATTGTCGTTGGTCCATATCATGGACAATATGTGAAGTGTGGATCGTCGAGCAATAACATGAAGATTGGAGAGATAAAATCATTCAAATGTGCTCCTAACGCCAGGGGGCAAATACTGAAGATCACAATACTTGGTAGAAAGGAATTTCTTACACTGTGTGAAGTGATCGTATATGGAAAAGGTATGTATTAGTTGTATTTCTACGATGTGAAGTAACTGTATTGATACTCGTTTTGCCACATGCAGATGAGTAACCAGAATATAACCCTAACGTGTTTTTTGTTGAAATGTTTATCATTGGATACAGGCACCCTTGGTACAATATTTATTTCAAATTAAGTTATCATGTTCATCAGGTCGATATCTTTTTAGTCCAATTTTTCAATTGATACAGCAAACATCGATTTTGACATGTATTTTGATAGTTTGTAAAGTTGGTTGTGTTTGTTTTAAAAGTGGGGAGGTTTCCCTGGCTTTATTGGGTTATGACCGCAGACGTAGCAAATTGCTGTGTTGTGTATTTAACATTTCGGACAGTTATTTCATTACTTTTGAAACAATATTATTTCTTATCTCTGAAGTTCGAACAGTGTTATTTCTTTCCAGTGGAATTTCAAGCTAATTTATTTGCACATACACGCACGGACGCGTGCACGCACGCACGCACACACACACGGGCACGCTCGCACATACGATCGCTCACGAGAACACACAAACATATGCACGCACGCACGCACGCACGCACGCACGCACGCACGCACGCACGCACACCTGTGCACTGTTACTCTGTATATATGTTTTATATATGCATGTTCGACGTGTGCTTGCACGTTCGTACATGCTTTGATGTGTGTCTGATGCAACCTTTTCGCAGCACTGTTGGAGAAAAACCTGGCCTTTGAAGGGATTGCGTCACAGTCGTCAACATTCAGTAGTCACTCTGCTCAGAGGGCTATAGATGGCAATGCAGGTGGTAATTGGTACCTGAACAGCTGTACCCACACAGGCTTTGAAAATAAGCCTTGGTGGATGGTTACTTTCAAGAATATAATTTTGGTAGATGAAGTGATTATAGCAAATCGCGCTGATTGTTGTGGTAAGTAGTTAAATCGTTTTAATCGCGATCTTTCTTTTTTAGCATTGAAACCAAACATACCAGCTACGCTTACAATACACGTACTAATAGTAAAACCTACATGCACTTGATATGGGCAATGATTGACATGTTGATTGTAATCTTAAATTTCGCATCGATATACATTTTTATCAGGTGATCGCCTGAAGGGTTTCAACATTGTCGTTGGTCCATATCATGGACAATATGTGAAGTGTGGATCGTCGAGCAATAACATGAAGATTGGAGAGATAAAATCATTCAAATGTGCTCCTAACGCCAGGGGGCAAATACTGAAGATCACAATACTTGGTAGAAAGGAATTTCTTACACTGTGCGAGGTGTTCGTATATGGAAAAGGTATGATTTTGTTGTAGTTCTTCGCTCTTATGTTGCTACATAGATATTTACTTATCGATAACTAAACATAATATACGTCTATTGTTTTTGTCTGTTGACATTTTGATAACTGGCTATAGGCGCTTTGGCGCAATGAGGTACAAGTATCACAATACTTGGTAGAAAGGAATTTCTTACACTGTGTGAAGTGATCGTATATGGAAAAGGTATGTATTAGTTGTATTTCTACGGTGTGAAGTAACTGTATTGATACTCGTTTTGCCACTTGCGGATGAGTAATCAGAATATAACCCTAACGTGTTTTTTGTTGAAATGTTTATCATTGGATACAGGCACCCTTGGTACAATATTTATTTCAAATTAAGTTATCATGTTCATCAGGTCGATATCTTTTTAGTCCAATTTTTCAATTGATACAGCAAACATCAATTTTGACATGTATTTTGATAGTTTGTAAAGTTGGTTGTGTTTGTTTTAAAAGTGGGGAGGTTTCCCTGGCTTTATTGGGTTATGACAGCAGACCTAGCAAATTGCTGTGTTGTGTATTTAACATTTCGGACAGTTATTTCATTACTTTTGAAACAATATTATTTCTTATCTCTGAAGTTCGAACAGTGTTATTTCTTTCCAGTGGAATTTCAAGCTAATTTATTTGCACATACACGCACGGACGCGTGCACGCACGCACGCACACACACACGGGCACGCACGCACATACGATCGCTCACGAGAACACACAAACATATGCATGCACGCACGCACGCACGCACGCACGCACGCACGCACGCACGCACGCACGCACACCTGTGCACTGTTACTCTGTATATATGTTTTATATATGCATGTTCGACGTGTGCTTGCACGTTCGTACATGCCTTGATGTGTGTCTGATGCAACCTTTTCGCAGCACTGTTGGAGAAAAACCTGGCCCTTGAAGGGATTGCGTCACAGTCGTCAACATTCAGTAGTCACTCTGCTCAGAGGGCTATAGATGGCAATGCAGGTGGTAATTGGTACCTGAACAGCTGTACCCACACAGGCTTTGAAAATAAGCCTTGGTGGATGGTTACTTTCAAGAATATAATTTTGGTAGATGAAGTGATTATAGCAAATCGCGCTGATTGTTGTGGTAAGTAGTTAAATCGTTTTAATCGCGATCTTTCTTTTTTAGCATTGAAACCAAACATACCAGCTACGCTTACAATACACGTACTAATAGTAAAACCTACATGCACTTGATATGGGCAATGATTGACATGTTGATTGTAATCTTAAATTTCGCATCGATATACATTTTTATCAGGTGATCGCCTGAAGGGTTTCAACATTGTCGTTGGTCCATATCATGGACAATATGTGAAGTGTGGATCGTCGAGCAATAACATGAAGATTGGAGAGATAAAATCATTCAAATGTGCTCCTAACGCCAGGGGGCAAATACTGAAGATCACAATACTTGGTAGAAAGGAATTTCTTACACTGTGCGAGGTGTTCGTATATGGAAAAGGTATGATTTTGTTGTAGTTCTTCGCTCTTATGTTGCTACATAGATATTTACTTATCGATAACTAAACATAATATACGTCTATTGTTTTTGTCTGTTGACATTTTGATAACTGGCTATAGGCGCTTTGGCGCAATGAGGTACAAGTATCACAATACTTGGTAGAAAGGAATTTCTTACACTGTGTGAAGTGATCGTATATGGAAAAGGTATGTATTAGTTGTATTTCTACGGTGTGAAGTAACTGTATTGATACTCGTTTTGCCACTTGCGGATGAGTAATCAGAATATAACCCTAACGTGTTTTTTGTTGAAATGTTTATCATTGGATACAGGCACCCTTGGTACAATATTTATTTCAAATTAAGTTATCATGTTCATCAGGTCGATATCTTTTTAGTCCAATTTTTCAATTGATACAGCAAACATCAATTTTGACATGTATTTTGATAGTTTGTAAAGTTGGTTGTGTTTGTTTTAAAAGTGGGGAGGTTTCCCTGGCTTTATTGGGTTATGACAGCAGACCTAGCAAATTGCTGTGTTGTGTATTTAACATTTCGGACAGTTATTTCATTACTTTTGAAACAATATTATTTCTTATCTCTGAAGTTCGAACAGTGTTATTTCTTTCCAGTGGAATTTCAAGCTAATTTATTTGCACATACACGCACGGACGCGTGCACGCACGCACGCACACACACACGGGCACGCACGCACATACGATCGCTCACGAGAACACACAAACATATGCATGCACGCACGCACGCACGCACGCACGTACGCACGCACGCACGCACGCACGCACACCTGTGCACTGTTACTCTGTATATATGTTTTATATATGCATGTTCGACGTGTGCTTGCACGTTCGTACATGCCTTGATGTGTGTCTGATGCAACCTTTTCGCAGCACTGTTGGAGAAAAACCTGGCCCTTGAAGGGATTGCGTCACAGTCGTCAACATTCAGTAGTCACTCTGCTCAGAGGGCTATAGATGGCAATGCAGGTGGTAATTGGTACCTGAACAGCTGTACCCACACAGGCTTTGAAAATAAGCCTTGGTGGATGGTTACTTTCAAGAATATAATTTTGGTAGATGAAGTGATTATAGCAAATCGCGCTGATTGTTGTGGTAAGTAGTTAAATCGTTTTAATCGCGATCTTTCTTTTTTAGCATTGAAACCAAACATACCAGCTACGCTTACAATACACGTACTAATAGTAAAACCTACATGCACTTGATATGGGCAATGATTGACATGTTGATTGTAATCTTAAATTTCGCATCGATATACATTTTTATCAGGTGATCGCCTGAAGGGTTTCAACATTGTCGTTGGTCCATATCATGGACAATATGTGAAGTGTGGATCGTCGAGCAATAACATGAAGATTGGAGAGATAAAATCATTCAAATGTGCTCCTAACGCCAGGGGGCAAATACTGAAGATCACAATACTTGGTAGAAAGGAATTTCTTACACTGTGCGAGGTGTTCGTATATGGAAAAGGTATGATTTTGTTGTAGTTCTTCGCTCTTATGTTGCTACATAGATATTTACTTATCGATAACTAAACATAATATACGTCTATTGTTTTTGTCTGTTGACATTTTGATAACTGGCTATAGGCGCTTTGGCAATGAGGTACAAGTATCACAATACTTGGTAGAAAGGAATTTCTTACACTGTGTGAAGTGATCGTATATGGAAAAAGTATATAATAGTTGTATTTCTACGGTGTGAAGCAACTGTATTGATACTCGTTTTGCCACTTGCGGATGAGTAATCAGAATATAACCCTAACGTGTTTTTTGTTGAAATGTTTATCATTGGATACAGGCACCCTTGGTACAATATTTATTTCAAATTAAGTTATCATGTTCATCAGGTCGATATCTTTTTAGTCCAATTTTTCAATTGATACAGCAAACATCGATTTTGACATGTATTTTGATAGTTTGTAAAGTTGGTTGTGTTTGTTTTAAAAGTGGGGAGGTTTCCCTGGCTTTATTGGGTTATGACAGCAGACCTAGCAAATTGCTGTGTTGTGTATTTAACATTTCGGACAGTTATTTCATTACTTTTGAAACAATATTATTTCTTATCTCTGAAGTTCGAACAGTGTTATTTCTTTCCAGTGGAATTTCAAGCTAATTTATTTGCACATACACGCACGGACGCGTGCACGCACGCACGCACACACACACGGGCACGCACGCACATACGATCGCTCACGAGAACACACAAACATATGCATGCACGCACGCACGCACGCACGCACGCACACCTGTGCACTGTTACTCTGTATATATGTTTTATATATGCATGTTCGACGTGTGCTTGCACGTTCGTACATGCTTTGATGTGTGTCTGATGCAACCTTTTCGCAGCACTGTTGGAGAAAAACCTGGCCCTTGAAGGGATTGCGTCACAGTCGTCAACATTCAGTAGTCACTCTGCTCAGAGGGCTATAGATGGCAATGCAGGTGGTAATTGGTACCTGAACAGCTGTACCCACACAGGCTTTGAAAATAAGCCTTGGTGGATGGTTACTTTCAAGAATATAATTTTGGTAGATGAAGTGATTATAGCAAATCGCGCTGATTGTTGTGGTAAGTAGTTAAATCGTTTTAATCGCGATCTTTCATTTTTAGCATTGAAACCAAACACACCAGCTACGCTTACAATACACGTACTAATAGTAAAACCTACATTCACTTGATATGGGCAATGATTGACATGTTGATTGTAATCTTAAATTTCGCATCGATATACATTTTTATCAGGTGATCGCCTGAAGGGTTTCAACATTGTCGTTGGTCCATATCATGGACAATATGTGAAGTGTGGATCGTCGAGCAATAACATGAAGATTGGAGAGATAATATCATTCAAATGTGCTCCTAACGCCAGGGGGCAAATACTGAAGATCACAATACTTGGTAGAAAGGAATTTCTTACACTGTGCGAGGTGTTCGTATATGGAAAAGGTATGATTTTGTTGTAGTTCTTCGCTCTTATGTTGCTACATAGATATTTACTTATCGATAACTAAACATAATATACGTCTATTGTTTTTGTCTGTTGACATTTTGATAACTGGCTATAGGCGCTTTGGCGCAATGAGGTACAAGTATCACAATACTTGGTAGAAAGGAATTTCTTACACTGTGTGAAGTGATCGTATATGGAAAAGGTATGTATTAGTTGTATTTCTACGGTGTGAAGTAACTGTATTGATACTCGTTTTGCCACTTGCGGATGAGTAATCAGAATATAACCCTAACGTGTTTTTTGTTGAAATGTTTATCATTGGATACAGGCACCCTTGGTACAATATTTATTTCAAATTAAGTTATCATGTTCATCAGGTCGATATCTTTTTAGTCCAATTTTTCAATTGATACAGCAAACATCGATTTTGACATGTATTTTGATAGTTTGTAAAGTTGGTTGTGTTTGTTTTAAAAGTGGGGAGGTTTCCCTGGCTTTATTGGGTTATGACAGCAGACCTAGCAAATTGCTGTGTTGTGTATTTAACATTTCGGACAGTTATTTCATTACTTTTGAAACAATATTATTTCTTATCTCTGAAGTTCGAACAGTGTTATTTCTTTCCAGTGGAATTTCAAGCTAATTTATTTGCACATACACGCACGGACGCGTGCACGCACGCACGCACACACACACGGGCACGCACGCACATACGATCGCTCACGAGAACACACAAACATATGCATGCACGCACGCACGCACGCACGCACGCACACCTGTGCACTGTTACTCTGTATATATGTTTTATATATGCATGTTCGACGTGTGCTTGCACGTTCGTACATGCTTTGATGTGTGTCTGATGCAACCTTTTCGCAGCACTGTTGGAGAAAACCTGGCCCTTGAAGGGATTGCGTCACAGTCGTCAACATTCAGTAGTCACTCTGCTCAGAGGGCTATAGATGGCAATGCAGGTGGTAATTGGTACCTGAACAGCTGTACCCACACAGGCTTTGAAAATAAGCCTTGGTGGATGGTTACTTTCAAGAATATAATTTTGGTAGATGAAGTGATTATAGCAAATCGCGCTGATTGTTGTGGTAAGTAGTTAAATCGTTTTAATCGCGATCTTTCATTTTTAGCATTGAAACCAAACACACCAGCTACGCTTACAATACACGTACTAATAGTAAAACCTACATGCACTTGATATGGGCAATGATTGACATGTTGATTGTAATCTTAAATTTCGCATCGATATACATTTTTATCAGGTGATCGCCTGAAGGGTTTCAACATTGTCGTTGGTCCATATCATGGACAATATGTGAAGTGTGGATCGTCGAGCAATAACATGAAGATTGGAGAGATAAAATCATTCAAATGTGCTCCTAACGCCAGGGGGCAAATACTGAAGATCACAATACTTGGTAGAAAGGAATTTCTTACACTGTGCGAGGTGTTCGTATATGGAAAAGGTATGATTTTGGTGTAATTCTTCGCTCTTATGTTGCTACATAGATATTTACTTATCGACAACTAAACATAATATACGTCTATTGTTTTTGTCTGTTGACATTTTGATAACTGGCTATAGGCGCATTGGCGCAATCACTCGGCTACAATAATATATAATATATTTACCAACGTAACACATCATCTACTAACACAACATCCACTCTGGCATTTTATACACTGACATATCCCACCACCTCCCAGCCATAAACAATATTAAGATTATACAACAATGAAACATTAACATGTGCTTTGTGAACCTCGTGTTGTTGAGCTATATCAGGCCAACATTTGAACAGTTATATTATTCTATGTCGATGTATTATTGTTAATGCTCACGTTTTAACTTTTTAGTCGTACTATGGACATCCCGTGCAACACAATGTACTCTAGACTAGGTCGCCCAATATTCCCAGAACTGTGTATCTATTCAGAATATTTATTTTTATTTTACAGAACTTGATGCCTGCAAGTCAACACCCTGCAAAAATGGGGGTGTTTGCAAAAATACCGGAAATGGTTACAAATGCTCTTGCAAAGGTAATTAATTTGTTAATATTTTTCTCTTGTAGATAACTATATGATGGTTTGCAAAGAAAATAAATACACACGCGCACACACGCGCACCAATAAAAACACATGTGCACAGGACAACCCACATAAAACTGTTCTCGCTACCAAAGTGTCCAAATATGTTAATACCTTTACTTGAACATACCACACGGAACAATGTTTCGATTTACGTTGTGGTGTCACATTGTATGATTTCACTCTTCCCTGGATGTACTGTTCAGCATTGAGTAATAAATATATGTATATCGTAATTTACCGGAAATTGTTTTATTTCTCACAACAAATGTATATCAGTGATTAAATAAAATAAACATATTTCATAAACTAATAATAACTTAAACTATTTGTTCTTGAAATGTTCAAATAATGTATTGGTGCGGTTGACTTAATGGGAAATAAAATATCGCCCTGATAGGCTGAACACCATCTGTTCACCCTGAAAAACAGGTCATCAACTCAACGATATTGATCCTAACAGACAACAATATCATAATACCTGCACCACCCTAGAAATATGCTGAATGCTTCATTGTTAGATAATCAGTTTCACATTCTGACTAAAGGTTTATTAAATATTAAGTAATTGCATTATTACTAATGTCGTAGGTATTACTTAATATTGTAATTGTAGGTTTCGTTGGTGATAACTGTGAAATCAAACTGACTACGGTACCCATAGCAACGACCGCAGCACCAGGTAAGCCATCCAACTCTTGTGATGGGAATCAGTACTGCTTTCATAAATAACTTGTTCAGCAAAGTAGCTGCTATGTCTGTTTGATGCCTTCTTATAAATAGAGGGTGTAATTTAAGTGAAGAATTCATTTTCCTATTTTTTAATGTAATTTACTATTTTGAACATGGAGTCACATAGCATATGTCACAAATCACTTGATTATCTAGCATAAATTTGGCACAGTATTGCACTCTATACATTTTGTTTATATATTTTAGTTGAATAATCTGGAGGTGATTGTAGAACGAGTTACCATATTTAATGTTTAACACTCTAAATATAATATTTTGCAGGAAAACGATGTGTCCATGATATATATATATATATATATATATATATATATATATATGTATATTTATATATATATATATATATATATATATATATATATATATATATATATATATATATATATATATATATATATATATATATATATATATATATATATATATATATATATATATATATTTATATATATATATATATATATATATATATATATATATATATATATATATATATATATATATATATATATATATATATATATATATATATATATATATATATATATATATATTGTAACTAACATGTGTTAATCGCTAATTGAATGTCGAATATATATATATATATATATATATATATATATATATATATATATATATATATATATATATATATATATTATTCGACATTAATTAGTTGATTAACACAGTTAGTTAACAAAAATGCAGTTTATTTTTAACTAACGTGTTAATCGCTAATTGAGTTTCAAATTATAATATACGTGGATATTATTGGACGTGGTTTGGCGACAAGGCCATTTCTATTGATTGCAAAGTCATTCATACAGCCATAAACAATATTAAGATTATACAACAATGAAACATTATCATGTGCTTTGTGAACCTCGTGTTGTTGAGCTATATCAGGCCATTATTATTCTATGTCGATGTTTTATTGTTAGTGCTCACGTTTTAACTGTTTCGTTTGACCTGAATTTGTATTACTTCAATGTAAATAACGTCAACGTAAAAGCTATTATCTTAATATCATCTATACACATGTGAACCGAATCTATGCATCATATGTTTGATGGCACATAGTTCAGAACACTTCCGTTGTCAAATATGCGTTCAGGAACCATCCTACATTCCCAATGGCGTCTTTTTAATTATGGAATGACCCGTGTTTGATACTGTTTTATTAAACAAATTATTGAAAGTGTAAAGTTGGCGATCTCCAGCCAATTAGTAGTCCTACGTATATTTTATGTACTTATCTCAGATGAATTTATACGTCATGTTTGTAAATAATCACCCTTGTATATATGATGATCGAATATAATCACCACTAGCAGCGATTATTTGGTCAACTGGTTTGTTTTGAGTAATTATCTCTCTATATGTTTGATATGTGAATACATGACATAAGTATTTCTAATGTTATACTCAATATTACTTTCTCCATAGAGCTACATTGTCTTAGACGTTTAATGCGTTCATTTCATTGTGATTATTTTCTGCATACAATTGATTTCTTAGCCAGTATCCCTAGCTGTATTCACTTAGCACCGTTGTTACTCAAAATTTAATGTGTAACGATATTAATCAACATACAAACATAGGGTTGCTTGCAAAAATACCAACAACGGTTACCAATGCACTTGCAAAAATAGTAACACTTGAATAGACTGCAAAAGTGAGTATTTTTTCGGTTCTCTAAATTATGTGCCTATTGACGTTACAATAGATTTACTGATAAACGTGCAAATAGTCGTACTATGGATATTCCCGTGCAACTCAAATCCGATAATTATCATTAAAACATTTTAGATGTTCGTTTCCGTGTAATTATTTCCTGCATACAGTGTGCTCTAGGCTACGTCGCCCAATATTCCAAGAACTGTGTATTTATTTAGCACCGTTGTAATACCAATGTGCATTGAATCTATTCAGAATATTATTTTTAATTTACAGAACTTGATGCCTGCAAGTCAACACCCTGCAAAAATGGGGGAGCTTGCAAAAATACCGGAAATGGTTACAAATGCTCTTGCAAAGGTAATTAATTTGTTAATATTTTTCGCTTGTAGATAACTATATGACGGTTTGCAAAGAAAATAAATACACACGCGCGCACACACGCGCGCACACGCACCAATAAAAACACATGTGCACAGGACAACCCACATAAAACTGTTCTCGCTACCAAAGCGAACTTGTGTCCAAATATGTTAATACCTTTACTTGAACATACCACACGAACAATGTTTCGATTTACGTTGTGGTGTCACATTGTATGATTTCAATCTTCCTTGGATGTACTGTTCAGCATTGAGTAATACATATATATGTCTATCGTAATTTACCGGAAATTGTTTTATTTCTCACAACAAATGTATAGCAGTGATTAAATAAAATAAAAAAATTTCATAAACTAATAATAAGTTAAACTATATGTTCTTGAAATGTTCAAATAATGTATTGGTGCGGTTGCCTTAATGGGAAATAAAATATCGCCCTGATAGGCTGAACACGATCTTTTCACCCTGAAAAACAGGTCATCAACTCAACGATGTTGATCCTGACAGAAAACAATAACATAATACCTGCACCACCCTAGAAATATGCTGAATGCTTCACTGTTAGATAATCAGTTTCATATTCTGACTAAGAGTTTATTAAATATTAAGTTATTGCATTATTACTAATGTCGTAGGCATTACTTAATATTGTAATTGTAGGTTTCGTTGGTGATAACTGTGAAATCAAAGTGACTACGGTACCCATAGCAACGACCGCAGCACCAGGTGAGCCATCCAAATCATGTGATGGGAATCAGTACTGCTTTTATAAATAACTTGTTCAGCAAGGTAACTGCTATGTTTGTTTGACACCTTCTTATAATAGAGGGTGTAGTTTAAGTTAAGAATTAATTTTCCTGTTTTTTAAATGTAATTTTACTATTTTGAACATGGATTCACATAGCATATGTCACAAATCACTTGATTACCTAGCATCAATTTTGCGAAGTATTGCACTCTATACATTTTATTTATATATTTTAGTTGAATAATCTGGAGGTGATTGTAGAACGTGTTACCGTATTTAATGTTTAGCACTCAAAATATAATATTTTGCAGGAAAACGATGTGTCCATGATATATATATATATATATATATATATATATATATATATATATATATATATATAACATATATATATTATATATATTTTATATATATATAGATATATAATATCTCTCTCTCTCTCTATATATATATATATATATATATATATTATATATATACATCTATATTTGTATTACTTCAATGTAAATAACGTCAACGTAAAAGCTATTGTCTTAGTATCATCTATACACATGTGAACCAAATCTATACATCATAAGTTTGATTTTACATTGTTCACAACACTTCCATTGTCAAATACGTGTTCAGGAACCATCCTATATTCCCAGTGGCTTATTTTACTTATGGGATGACCCGTGTTTGATGCTGTTTTGTTTCAACTAATTATTGAACGTGTAAAGTTGGCGATCTCCAGCCAATTAGTAGTCCTACGTATATGTTGTGTACGTATCTCAGATGTCTTCATACGTCATGTGTGTTAACAGTCACCCTTGTTTAGATGATGATCAAATGGGATCACCTCCAGCAGCGATTAATTGGTCAACTGGTCTGTTTTGAATAATTATCTGTCTATATGTGTGATACCAGAATACATAACATAATTGTATATAAAGTTATACTGAATGTTATTTTCGCCGATGAGATACATTGTCTAGAATGTTTCATGCGTTCATTTCTTAGTGATTATTTTCTGCATACAATTGATCTCTTTGCCAGTATCCATAGCTGTATTCACTTAGCACCATCGTTATTGAAATGCAAAAATACTAAAAATGGTTACCAATGCACTTTCAAAAATAACAACACTGGGACAGACTGAGTAAGCGATTATTTCTCCAGTTCTCTAAATTATGTGCATGTTGACGTTACAATAGATTAACTGATAAGTATGCAAATAGTCGTACTATGGACATTCCCGTGCAACTCAAATCCGATCATTATCATTCAAACGTTTCCGTGTAATTATTTCCTGCATGCAATGTGCCCTAGGCTGGGTCGCCCAATATTCCCAGAACTGTATTTTTAATTAGCACCGTTTTAATACCAATGTGCATTGAAACTATTCAGAATATTTGTTTTATTTTACAGAACTTGATGCCTGCAAGTCAACACCCTGCGAAAATGGGGGTGCTTGCAAAAATACCGGAAATGGTTACAAATGCTCTTGCAAAGGTAATTAATTTGTTAATATTTTTCTCTTGTAGATAACTATATGATGCTTTGTAAATAAAATAAATATACACGCGCGCACACACGCGCGCACCCCCGCACGAATAAAAACTCATGTGCACGCTGTTCTCGCTACCAAAGCTAACTTGCGTGCAAATATGTTAATACGTTTACTTGAACATGCCACACGGTACCATCTTTCGATTTACGTGGTGGTGTCACATTGTATGATTTCAATCTTCCGTGGATGTACTGTTCAGCACTGAGTAATACATATATGTATATTGTAATTTACGGGAAATTGTTTTATTTCTCACAACAAATGTATATCAGTTATTAATTAAAATAAAACATATTTTCATAAACTAATAATAAGTGAAATTATATATTCTTGAAATGTTCAAAATTTGACACAAATATAGATAGGCAACACAAATTTATATCGCCCTGATAGGCTGAACACCATCTGTTCACCATGAAAGGCAGGTCATCACTCAACGACATTTATCCTCACAGTCAAAAATAACAATACCTGCACCATCCTAGAATTATGCTGAATGCTTTGCTGTTAGATAATCAGTTTCATATTCTGACTAAGAGTTTATTAGATATTAAGTTATTGCATTACTACTAAAGTCGTAGGCATTACTTAATATTGTAATTGTAGGTTTCGTTGGTGATAACTGTGAAATCAAACTGACTACGGTATCCATAGCAACGACCGCAGCACCAGGTGAGCCATCCAAGTCATGTGATGGGTATCAATACTGCTTTCATAGATGTTTTCTTAAAATAGATGGTGTAATTTAAGTGAGGAATTTATTATCCTGTGTTTTACATGTAATTTAACTTTTCCCATAAAATGTGTCACAAATGTATTGCATCCTGGAAGTTAGCCCAAAAAGCTACGAAACGTGGTATGTGCCAGCAGTCCGTGGCATAATTAAATACCGCACACCACGTCCGCTTCAAAAAGTGCAGCTATGAGAAGGGATGATAGTTCAATCCAACATGTCCTGGGTGGGAGAGAATGCAACTGGCGATGAAGCAAGCGGAAACTAAGGACGAGAAAGAGAGGTGGTTTCAAAGAGGGATGAAACTATGTAATAAAAAAAAGTTATATCAGTTCTGAGGTTCATTTCGTTCACGTGACACTATGTAATCAAACACATTGGATCATAACTACACTAAAGCACGTTTGACTATTAAGTAATGATTTTTCACACATGAATACATTTCGACTCATATCATAACTTTGACAATTCACCAATTCACTATAATGTATTCGTGAGGTTTCCATAGGTTGGCACTCTAGTGAAAATAATAAGAATTATGATATATTCACATAAAGAACATGCATAAAAATAATTATGCGCATCCAGGTGCGTATAAAAAATACGCTAAAACTATATGAAACTTGACCAGTGGTGTCCGAAGTAATATACGCTATTCCACTGGGAAATATATTATGTGAAACCGTAGTTCTGCAGTTATAAACTATCTACGAACTGATAGCTATAACTCCAACACAAATAAAGTGTACCCAGTTGAAAAGCCCATGTTAAGTACTTCTCAATGCATACCTTTCCCTTGTAATGGCATCTTATAATATAACGTCATAGAAAAAGTTTGACAAATATATCTGAGTTCCGCTAGCGTCATTGTTCGTACGTATAAAATGCACATTAAGATAAAAGTGCAACACTCTAAAAATGTATTCGTATTTTGTTATTCAGGCACCCACTGTTATTACTCGTAGTAATTTTGAGCCGTTATGCATCTTTTTGTGGATGAAAGTACTGATTTCCTAGTCAAAACCCTCCCCCATTCTGTAGTTTTGTGAGTGCCTATTTCGTCAACATAAATACTTTTAAAATACAAATTGTAAACTTTTACCCACATTAGCAGGTGCTGTTGGGACACCCACGTTACTCCTGATCGTTTCGAATCATTTTGCATCTTTCTGTGGATGCAGATATTGATTTTCTGTCCAAATCATTCCTCCCACCATGTGAATTCGCGATGGTACGTTTTGTCAATAATCTATTATAGTCCTCGGGTTGTTCTGGAAATTTTGGATTTCGTTGCACCCCCCTGCCAACATGGGTTTCCTTATATTTTCTTTTTAGTTGAACTATAAACTAATAATTTCCAAACATTAATCAACATCTTAGGTGTCCGTTCTATTAGAAAAAAAACGACATTTATAATGAGTGGTTAGCAAACATTTTCAGAAATAGGTGAAATCACAAAATATCCATAACTAAAATAATTTAACGTGATTCGTGTAATAATTTCACGGGTATATACATGTACAATATGTACAAGTGAATGTACAATAGCACGGTATCCCGAAATATTTCACTTTCTGTTATAAATATATTATGTTCGGTAATTGTTGTGCAACAATTACTCACTTTTTCAGTAAAATATGTATCCTTAGTGATTTCGTTTGTTGCCGACTCACACCAACAGTATATATACCAGATAATTTCATATCACAGAAAAACAGTTGGTGAGATATGTTCCATATAATGAAGATATCGTAATAATCCTACCCTCTAAATCGAGAAAATGACGGGAAATATGCTCTAAGTCAACCATTTATTTGTTAATCATCTAATGAGCTCACGTAGTTGTTCATAACTTAATGTAAAACAATCTTTTACCACCAATCAAGTATACAAATTTAACTTTTTGTCCATGCAAGGTATGAATTACACTGTTTTTCAGGCAATATACCTTAGACGGAATCACATACGTAACAACAACATCTTGCCTTATATGAACTTTCATATCAATAGGTGTCTGTTTGTATGGTCAATTACTTCATCTTACTGAACGAATAATTACCAGTTGTTAATATTATGTTTGAGAAATGGTATAGACATTTCAGTAACCCTACCCCCGTATCGAACAAAACTATAAAGTCTGTTCAGAGTGGGCATAGCTAACATTCTGTTCATATAAACGACTTTCTATGTGATTACGTATATTTCTGGATAACTTGAATTTAATAATACAACATATTTATCTTTATGACATCTAAAAGCTTAATTATAAGATGCATGTATTGACTCCACGATTATGTTAATGTAAGCAGACCTTTCTGGCAAATCACAAATATTATGATAATGAACATATTGTGCGACGATTTGTCATTTCCCATCATTTTCTCTATTTATTGGGTAGAATTACATATATGACGATATCTTAATTAATATTGAATATATCTCACCAATTGTTTTTCTTCGTGATGGTACATGGATATGAGAATATAGTGGTATGAAATTATCTGGTATATATATACTATGGGTGTGAGTCGGGATCAAACGAAAGAACTAAGGATATATATTTTACTGAAAAAAATGAGGATTTGTTGCACAAAATGACCGAATATATAATATTTATAACTGAAAGTGAAACATTTCGAGATAATGTGCTGTTGACCATTCACTTATGTATTTACCCTTGAATCTATAACACGATTCAAGTTAAATTATTTAATTTATGGCATATTTTGTGATTTCAATTATTTCTGAGAATTTTTGCCAATCAGTCACGGTAAATGTCGTTTTTTGTAATAGAACGGACACCTACATTTTTGTGTGTGTTTCGAAATGATTATTTTATATTTCCATTAAAAAGAAAATATCAAGAAACCTGTGTTGGCAGGGGGTGCAGCCACACATTAAGGTAAAATAGGTATTCTTTTCCAAATTGATTTTCCATATTGTTATTGGGACGTTCACTGACATTTTGTTTCGAAAACAATTGGTAACGCTTTACTACCAAGATCCTGTTAGAATATGTGCATTCCGATAGTCCGATATAATTCATACGCGCAACAAGTTATGTAGGTTATATAATATACTGACCGAATTTACGACACGCGAACACAGTGGTTAGGCATTCTAGCTCAATGGGTGCATACTTCTGTTCACACTTTGTCAAGGACCGTGAGACATACGCCACAGGTTTTCCGTCTTGCATCAGACTCGTGCCTAGCCCTTGCGTCCTCGCATCACACTGCAGCACAATCGGTTTCTTCACATCGTAATACGCGAGTGACTGTTCTAATGTTGCAACCTCCTTGATTTTCCGGAACGCATCTTCTTGGGCCTGCTCCCATTGGAACTCAACATCCTTCTGGATTAGTCGTCTGAGCGGCTCACTGATAGTTGAGAGATTGGACAAGAACTTGGTCAAATAATTGGTGAATGCCGAGGTATCTCTGCACTCCATGCGCAGTGAGTAGTTGCGAGATCACCACCACGCAAACACTGGTTAATAAATATGGATTCTCTGATCTTAAAGTGTTGATCTAGTACAAGAATATAAAAATGGTGTCAGACATTTCGTAGGACGGGTAAATGTCGGTAGCACCAGGGAAGTAGGCGAGAACACTTTAGAAGAACTTCCCTCAACGTGCAATTTGCCGGAGCAATGGGCTCGTTTCAAAAAAGCAGTTTAAACAGTTCATCGATGCGAGCGAGAAGTCAGAGGCATCGGATAAAGCGAAAATAGCAATGTTGTTGCGCACAATTGGCGATAAGGGTGACGACATCTTTGACAATTTATTGTTCGAGGCGGATGCGCAGCCAACGTTTGTTAACGTCTTGGACAAATTCGATCAATTTTGCAAGCCACGTGTAAGCGTGTTCACAGCAAGGCACCAGTTTTTAACTATGAAACAGAATACTCGGTCTATCAATGAGTTTCTGACTACGTTACAGAAGAATGTTCGAGAGTGCACGTTTGGAGACTTGACAAACGATATGGTGTTGCATGCATTGACGCTGGGGTTCGATCAGGAAAGGACGAGGCGGAGGTTATTTGAAATGGAAAATCTCATTTTGGATAAAACTATCGGAATATGTCGATTAGCTGCAGACATAAAAGTTGAAATTAAAACCTATACTTGATCGAAGAGGTTAGCGCACTGTAGAAGACAAAGAATCGCAGAAGACAAAGAATCGTACTAAGGTCACGAGGGGCCAAACGCAACGTCCCCCTGATGTTTGAGGTGGTAGAAACAAAACACTGCTCACTACTGTCACTGGATACATGTCTACATCTCAAGTTGCTACAGTGAATGAACATGTTCATTTGGTGAACACTCGTCAGTACAGAAATGTGGATGCAATGCTGGAGGAATACACGGACGTATTCTCTGGACTAGGGTGTCTGCCAGGAGAATATGACATAGTGGTGGACAACAGTGTCAAGCCGGTGCAGAACAGACCGCGCAAAGTGGCATATGCCCTTAAAGACGATCTGCAGAAGAAGATAACAGCTCTTGAGGAGCAGAAGGTGATTGCTAAAGTGGATGTTCCAACACCGTGGATATCCAACTGATTAGCAATTCGCAAATCAAATGGCGAGGTGAAGTTATGCATATATCCGACCGATCTAAACAAAGCCATCCAGCGGAATCATTTCCCATTACCCTCCATACAGGAAGGTTTGCCTAAACTGAAGGACGCAAATATTTTTCCCTAGTGGATGCCAAATATGGTTTCCTACAGGTGAAGCTAACGAATGAGAGCAGCTATCTGACCACTTTCTGGACCCCGTTTGGAAAGTATAGGTGGCTCCAAATGGCATTTGGCCTCACGTCCAGTCCCGAAGAATTTCAACATCGCCTCCTACTCACCTTAGATGGGCTAGATGGGATCTTCATTGTAGCAGAAGATATCTTGATCATAGGTCGAGGTGAGACCGACGAGGAAGCGACGTGATCATGACGAAAACTTGGCCCGGTTACTTCAACGAGCAAGGGAACAAAACCTAAAGTTAAACAAGGCCAAGATGAGGCATCACTTGACTGAAATCAAGTACATCGGGCACGTTCTGTCGCCAGAAGGGGTAAAAGCGGATCCTGAGAAGGTGTCAGACATCTCAAGCCTGGCCACTCCAACCGACAGCGACCAAGTGCGGAGACTCCTGGGCTTCACCAATTATCTGGCCAAGTTCTTGCCCAATCTCTCCACTATCAGTGAGCCGCTCAGACGTATAATCCTGAAAGATGTTGAGTTCCAATGGGGACAAACCCAAGAAGATGCGTTCAGGAAAATCAAGGAGGTTGCAACATCAGAACAGTCAACGGTTCGGTCAGGATGGCCCGAGAACAAACAAATGCAGTTGCCAGGGCTGAAACCATATTGAACATTTCGAGAAGAAATGTCAGCGGATGATGGTATTCTGTACAAAGGAGATAGAATGGAAATTCCGAAATCTTGTCAGAAAGATCTGCTGGAACGAATCGAAGCAACCGACGAGCAAGAGATAGCATCTACTGGCCGGGATTGACAAGCGACATCAAGCAAATGGTCGAGAGCTGTCAAGCGTGTTCGAAAGAAAACTCATCACAACAGAAAGAGACGCTACGAAGTCATGACATTCTCTCGAAGCCATGGGCAAACGTTGGGATAGACTTGTTCACGTATGCCAATGCCACTTACCTCATCATGGTAGACTACTATTCAGATTTCTTCGATTTCACAAAACTTGTCGATCAGAGAGCGGAAACGACCATACAAGTAAGTAAAGAGCAGTTTGCACGTTATGGCGTACCACAAATTGTGCAATCAGATGGCGGACCTCAATTCATCAGTGCGGAATTCCATGCATTTGTAAACAACTGGGAATTCAAACAACCAATTTCATCGCCGTGTCATTCGCAGTCGAATGGAAAAGCAGAATCGGCAGTCAACATCGTGAAATATATTCTGAAGAAATTGGACGACCCTTTGAGAGCGGTGTTGGAGTGGCGAAACACGCAATCGTCTCAAATCTAACGGCACGTCAAATCCTCGGACGCAAGGTGAAGAAGCAGAAAATGTCACAACAATACTACGATCGAAATGCTCGTCACTTGTCGCCGTTACGAAGACGAACACCTGCCTACGTCGGTTGCAGTCATTGAAGAAATATGATGCAAGTAAATGGGCATAAGGGATGGTCGCGGACCAATGCAGTAACCGATCATACATCGTTGAAATCGAAGGTAGACTACTTCGACGAAATCGACGTTATCTAAGGACAGACCACACCATACGACCTACTCCGTCAACTTCGACTGAGCAGGAAGGCCACAGAGATGGGACTCACAGTCGATATACTCACTTGATACCCACAGACGAGAACGCAGATTTGCGGAAATTGGAATCGTGTGAAATGCCAGCTATCATCAGCACGCCGAGACTTGAGCCCGTACCGACGTCTCCTGTGAAAGCCATCAGCCCAGTGAAAACTCGTTCGGGCAGACTAATCACGAAACCATTGCGTCTTCGCTAAGAAGACTTGGTGAAGTTCTGGCTCAAGATAACTCATGATTGTGTTACGTGCTAAAAAAACTTACTAAAGTTCACAGACATTTGCATATTATAATTTTGGCAGACGGTTTCAGTGCTCGCCAGTTATTGTGTTAATTAGGATAGTCTATTGAACAGACGTTTTTGGACTTTAATTATTAGCTTGACTCGGTGGTAAAGACCGGGGTCATAGGAGGATCAAGTGCTAGTAACCTCTGATCGTAACGTGAGCATTACTTTATTTGTTTCTAGTTAGGTTTCAAAGTATTTAGTTTAAAAAGGAGATGTTAGAATATGTGCATTCTGATAGTCCGATATAATTCAGACGCGCAACAAGTTATGTACGTTATACAATGCCATGCGCAGTGAGTAGTTGCGACATCACCACCACGCCACGCTGGTTAATAAATATGGGTTCTCTGATCTTAAAGTGTTGATCAAGTACAATAATCTAAACAGATCTCCCGATACACAAAATATGAAGTCATTAAATCAAAGTGTTATTGCATAATCAGACTAGTGTATGTTTTAGATATGGAAGAAAAGAAAATGTGCTGTCCTGGGGAACGCACGTGCGCAGACGATTGCTTCTACGGTGTAGATGGGTTGTTTGCATCATGCAAAGATTGCCGTAAATATGTGGAATGCAAAAATAGCATAGCGGTTACCCATTCATGTCCTCATAAACCATTATGGGGTTTCAACGTGGATACTCGGCAATGTCAGTACAAGTCGCCGCACTGCTTTGTTTGCGATGGTAGGTTGCATACTCACTGATATTCATGCAACGTTTATTTTCCTCAATTGCTTTACCTCCTGATTGACACACGCGCGCGCGCGCACGCACGCACACGCGCGCGCGAGCCAGTTTTATTGTGAAATATTTGTTTTGAATAGTTGTTTTCCCTGTTTTTACAAATGTCTAAAATAATCACCACATTGTTGAATCTCTTCCCCATTAATACAAATTGTTCTTACCAGATCCCTGCAAATTCTCCCCATGCAGTAATGGTGGAACATGCGTATCTGACGATCGGGATTATTCTTGCAAATGTCAGGAAGGGTATACCGGTTTGGAGTGTCAGTGTAAGTATGTTACCCTTGTTTCGTCTATGTTTGAATTAATTGATAATATTAAAAACTTAGTTATGTGTGATACATTACTTAATCTGTGTTTGATTTTCAACACATAGTTAATTCAAGTGTTTCTAGCGCATCCTGGTTTTCTATAGATGAAACAATAATCGCATTCGATTATTATGCTTAGTACCAAGAGTAAATTGAGAGATTATTCAGCGTATGTATTACTTCATATCAGAACGATTATATACAATTAGCTTGGTGCATTCGTGTTTGATTTAGCAAATGTATTTTCATTATCTGGTGAATTGTAATGTTATGTGTGTTGGACACGAAAGGGGCCTACAAACATATGCTCGTGTGTAGCGTCTCGTATGTTCATATACGTACATGTGTTGGTGTTAAGTTTTATCTTATACACATAATATGTACCGGCATATGCTGGCTCTCAATTGCATTTCTGCATGAAATTATCTTTACTACGCCAGTTAATAATACAATCTGCGAGCCGAACCCGTGCAAGAATAACGGGAAATGTATGGTAGTCGGTGTGATGACATAAACAATCCAATACGTCCCGGTGTTTCTGTGTGATTGCGCACTTGGCTACGGTGGTGACATTTGTGACAGTGAGTAAAAAGTTCCGTTTGTTGCGATAACTGAAACTGTATTTACGGTGCGCAGTGCATAATATTATATCGTAAAACAGCCCTCCCGTCCGCGCGCTTACTCGCCATCCAGATGTCCGGTCTGGATGGCGTGTACGTCAATCCATCTGACATATTGAATGAACACTTGTATTTTAAGTGTTACACTCCACTGATGGGCTCAGTTATGGGTTATCATTGCATTCCCTTGCAGTGTGTCTTGGAACGTTCGAGGACATTCCTGACAAAAGCCAACCTGGGGGATACAACGCGTCTAACACGATAACCTTGAAAGTCTGTCAACAATACTGCGTCGATTTGTTTCCAGATTGTGCTGCTGTAGATTTCGAAAAAGGAAGGTGCACTGTCCATTACAATGACATGAAAGCTCAAAACCAATTAATTAAACACGTCGGCAACATCCATTATCGTATGGTGCCGTGCAGTGCGCCTATGGCAAAAACACTTCCATGATCTTTATCACTTCTGGGCTCGAAAAGAAAAAAGCTATTGAATTTGCATTGTTTTTGATTTCTGAGCCACTTCAGCTGGTAATTTAAGTTATACAAGTTTGTGTTTAAAACAATACATATTTGCACGCATCATAAATTGGACGTTGTGTTTTACCTGTGGGATTCTCATCAGTTCACGCACGCAAGCCCGCATGCACGCACGCACGCACGCACGCACGCACAGACGCACGCACACAGAACGGATTCACGTGGACCATTGGTTCAGCAAAATAGCGCTTTCAATGTGGTGGAATGTGAATAAGGTGTTCATGTCTAGGGCCTACATCAGTGTCATCAAAACCCAGAAGTAGACACACGGCCAGTGAGAAATGTTGATGACAATGACACACTGTCTCTGCATAAGGCAACCGTAGTGACTACTGTGTCGGCGACGGAAATTCTTAGCAAAGTTCGATGACATTTTATGCATGCAAAACCAGCACAAAATGCATTAAATGCATGTAAAATAGTTGAAGTAGGCACGCATTATCTCTCAGTGTTGTTAAGCATCACAATAAATGCCTACAAATAAAATCTTAGAACGAGCACCATCGTCCACGGAAAGGGTGTACTACTTTGGCCGTCTCAATAACATGTCCAACCTTCTATAGAACAGCGCAAAGGATGGCACAGGCAGACGCGCAGTTTCGTGGGCTCAGTATCAGAGGCGATCACACTAATTATTTCTATGTAGTGACGGCACTCGGCGAAACGACTGACAATATGATGGAAATACAATCTTACATCCACCGACTGACGAACATCTGAACCATCGTTCGCCACTGCTAATGAAGTCATGGTAGAGACAGCGCTCTATCACTATGCATGCCTTCGCGACGCACGCTTGCACAACATGGCTGTTTTCAGCGATGTTGGGTTATTGGTCAGCATGAAAGCAGCCACATCATTCCTATTGTTATTTATTATATATATATATATATATATATATATATATATATATATATATATATATATATATATATATATATACATCATTCCTATTGTTATTTATTATATATGTATATATATATATATATATATATATATATATATATATATATATATATATATATATATATATATATACATCATTCCTATTGTTGTTTATTATATGTATATATATATATATATATATATATATATATATATATATATATATATATATATATATATATATATATATATACATATATAATAAATAACAATAGGAATGATGTGGCTGCTTTCAAATTAAACAAGGCCAAGATGAGGTTTCACTTGACTGAAATCAAGTACATCGGGCACGTTCTGTCGATAGAAGGAGTAAAAGCGGATCATGAGAAGTGTCAGACATCTCAAGCATGGACACTCCAACCGATAGGGACGAAGTGTGGAAATTCCTGGGCTTCACCAATTATCTGGCCAAGTTCTTGCCCAATCTCTCCACTATCAGCGAGCCGCTCAGACGTATAATCCAGAAAGATGTTGAGTTCCAATGGGGACATACCCAAGAAGATGCGTTCCGGAAAATCAAGGAGGTTGCAACATCAGAACAGTCAACGGTTCGGTCGGGATGGCCCGAGAACAAACAAATGCAGTTGCCATGGCTGAAACCATATTGAACATTTCGAGAAGAAATGTCAGCGGATGATGGTATTCTGTACAAAGGAGAGAGAATGGTAATTCCGAAATCTTGTCAGAAAGATCTGCTGGAACGAATCGAAGCAACCGACGAGCAAGAGATAGCATCTACTGGCCGGGATTGACAAGCGACATCAAGCAGATGGTCGAGAGCTGGCAAGCGTGTTCGAAAGAAAAGTCATCACAACAGAAAGATACGCTACGAAGTCATGACATTCTCTCGAAGCCATGGGCAGACGTTGGGATAGACTTGTTCACGTATGCCAATGCCACTTAACTCATCATGGTAGACTACTATTCAGATTTCTTCGATTTCACAAAACTTGTCGATCAGAGAGCGGAAACAACCATACAAGTAAGCAAAGAGCAGTTTGCACGTTATGGCGTACCACAAATTGTATATATATATATATATATATATATATATATATATATATATATATATATATATATATATATATATATATATATATATATATATATATATATATATATATATATATATATATATATATATAAACTTCCCCATAAGCCAGTAAAATGTTTAATTTCATCATTTATGCTGATGACACAACCTTATCAAGCACTTTTATCGATAACATACATAATGACAATTTAGAATCTTTAATAAATGACGAACCTTAAAAAAATGAATATGTCAGAATAAATAAATTATCATTAAACATTGCAAAATCTAAATATACGACATTCCAAAAGGCAAGTAAAAATCTACAGATGCTTACTCTGAAGTTGGATAATATAAATATTGAACAAATTAGGGCATTTTATTTCTTAGGTTTAATTATTGATACAAATTTTAACTGGAAAAAGACATATTGAAAATAATTCAAAAGCATGTTCTAAAAAGATTGCTATTTAAAATAAATTTAAATATGTGTTATCACAACAAATTAAAACGTTATTATACAATTCATTAATTGTACCACACATTAATTATTACATCATGACTTGGGGTTTTCAATCAAATAGAATAATAAATCTTCAAAAGAAAACTTTTTATTACCTTAAGTAATTATAATTCCCACGAAATACCTCCATAAAAAACTCAGCATGTTAAAAGTAGATAACATTTTAAAATTATAACAATTAACATTTTATTATAAATATTTACATAACAATTTACCAGTTTATTTACAAAACTTGAGGATAATCTTCAACTATGACATACATAATTATAATACACGAATCAAGAATGAAATATATACTTATAAAACTAAATTGAAATATATACTTATAAAACTAAATTTGCAAATAAATGTCTTCGGCGTAGTTTACCATTTTTACTTAATAATATTCCCACTATAGTTACAGAAAAGCTTAGAGGGATTTGCTCAGTGCGCCAAACTTTATGTTTTACAAAATTATCAAGATTCTTGCATAAGGCAAAATTGCTATATAGACACGCTGAGACATGTCCACACACTGAGACATGTCCGCACGCTGAGACATGTCCGCATACTGAGACATGTCCACACACTGAGACATGTCCGCACACTGAGACATGTCCGCACACTGAGACATGTCCGCACGCTGAGACATGTCCACACACTGAGACATGTCCGCACACTGAGACATGTCCGCACACTGAGACATGTCCACACACTGAGACATGTCCACACACTGAGACATGTCCGCACACTGAGACATGTCCGCACACTGAGACATGTCCGCACACTGAGACATGTCCGCACACTGAGACATGTCCACACACTGAGACATGTCTACACACTGAGACATGTCCACACACTGAGACATGTCCATACACTGAGACATGTACACACACTGAGACATGTCCGCATACTGAGACATGTCCACACACTGAGACATGTCCGCACGCTGAGACATGTCCGCACACTGAGACATGTCCATACACTGAGACATGTCCGCACACTGAGACATGTCCGCACACTGAGACATGTCCGCACACTGAGACATGTCCGCACGCTGAGACATGTCCACACACCTCGTGATTAACTAAACCGCGTAGCATTTGATTTCAAAACTGTTCTACGATAGCATCTCACTCATACATCGAACTGTTTGAATATATTCGACACTTAAAAACCTAAACGCAGATTTCTAGGATATGACTGTTGTGTCTGCACAGCTCTGCGTAATCGAAAATTTACCTTACTTTTCCCAAAATGTGAATCCCAAGTGCGTTGTTGGATGCTTGTGGTGACATTTTGGTGCCACTTTGGGCGCTACATTTCTTATCTGTCAACATTGGGGTTGATTTTCTGGCTGTCAAATTACACATATTTGGTTACCCGCATCTATTATAGCTTTTGTCGAGACTTGTTGAGTTAACTTGTCTATGTCGTGATCGAGCGTATATCGTAAACAATATAGTATGTGTTAACCTACTTGGAGCGTATTTGACCCATGTTGGCCGATTCCACCGAGATTGTGAGTATTATCCGGGAGAAGGCGAGTTCAGTCTTCGGTAGGATATAGCGCTAAAGCGACCTGGTCGTTAATTCGTGAATTGCAGCGCGTTCGAAACACGTTCATATTTTTTTCAAATCTAACGTGTTAGTGATTGCTAAGAGTTACTAAATCATCTCGAAACAACATCAATGCATTTCATTGCCCAATATATTTGAGTTACGTGGCGATAATCGCCAAATGAGACACACATACTTTTGTGAGACATATACATTGGTATGGAAGTCTAGTTACGTAACTGATAATATGACACACTGTCACGGGTGTTTATGTTTACGTAAACATATGACACATTTCACATCATTGGTCGAATGTTGACGCAACTATTCGTAATATTCATCCACTGAATGTCATCGAACGGGTCCGTAATGTTTACACAAATGATTGCGTTGCGTCTTACAATACAATCAAACTTTTTGAACAAACCGCAGGAGTTTGAGCGCTACCGTTGGCGTCTTTTTACGAAACATCTTTTCATCTTTTAGCTTGCCCGACAGAAAGAGGAAGAGTTTTGTGTATCGATTTTCCTCACCAAATCTAGCATGCAGGTTTCGACGAGAATCAACATGTATTTGGCTCTTCTCCTCACACATCAGTGCATTATTATTGCATGGGAGGAATGCATAGCTATGCGGCCTCTTCGTGAATTAAATTCACTTCTAACTGCATAATATCGACCTTCACACGTCTTTTACCCTGCGATATACTGGTTGCTGCATAATTTCTTTGCTACTATATTTCTTGTCCGATTCCTCTTCATGTGACGCCGTGTGGAGAATATCCGCCTTGTCTTGACTGTAATATTTTGCACTTACATCACAAGTTATTCATTTGTTGCGGTCTTTTTTAAATTTTACCGGAAATCTATTGCACAAACATGTAAATGACGTAGAGTGACTAACACATTACAATTTGTAACTACAATTAAAGATATCACGCCAGTTGTTTACTAGGAAAATTAGTTGAACACAACATCTTAATGTCATGGGTCGCGCCATACTGTTAGATAACTTTACGTCACGAGTGTAGTATTTTGGCTATATTCGCTCGCCAAATTAAACTATATTTGTATACACCTATTCCTATACTTGCCAGATGGACATGGTTATGTTATTTGCGTCCAAACTCAACTTATGTAACATACTGTGGCCTTTCTTTACTAAAATAGCCCCCTTTCTGGCGAAATAACACGTTTGTTTGAGACTTTGCGTTGGTTCTGTGTATGACGTTCTCCCTTAATTGGTCACTTGTAGTCTAGGTTACCCCGATATAATATAATTACACATGCGCTTATCGGTCGCGCTGGTTAGCGTGTCAGCCCTCGGTCATTCCACTTTTATAACACATTCTGGCAGGTAATATCAAAGATCGGGATCAGACCAGATACGAACAAATCAGGGGCGCTCGTAGAAATGGAACCGCCTACAAATGTGGGAGAAGTTTAAATTACCTCGCAAGTTTATCCCCAGCTACTCAACCGTAATAGCTCCTCTGCGGAAGCCTACATGCAGGTAACAAGAGTTCAAGTGGGAACTCGAACAGCAGTCAGCATTTAAGATTATAAAGACTGTTCTGGATACTTGGAAGTTCGAAGTGTTTGCCAATGAGAGCAGAGCTTTAACACCAGTCGAGCAGCGATGTAAGAGTCAGTTAGAAAGGGAAGTGCTGGCAGTCGTTTGGGCCTGTGAATATTTTCACGGAATGTTTACGGGGCACCAGTTAAAGCGGTGGCCGACCATACGTCGTTAGTGACATTGCGTAGAAACTCTGCTGCCAACGGCCCCTTCGATTTGAGGGATGGGCGATGAGGTTGCTGCCCTACCAATCAGTTGTCGAGTACCGCAAGGGCAAAAATAACTCTTCAGACTACCTATCTCGCCATCCATGATATGGCTACAGCCCTGAAAAATTTTAATGTTATTAAAGTACTTTTCGAGATATGATGTTTTTAAGTCGTCACTATCTAGAATTGTTTTATTGAATTATGGACCGATCTGCAATAAAGTAACAATGAACCAGAAAATGGCCTCAGAATTGTGGCATATTTCTAAACATTAAACCTATAAAACATATATACTATAATGATATATTTGGATAAAGTCGCAGTATATTAAAATGTGTATGATTTTATGAATATATTACATACGAATATATTACATTGCGCCCCGGAACGATTATTGGGATGGGCGGTTAAATAAAAACAAAATAAATGGTTGCAGTAATATATTTAATACAAACTGAGGCGCTGAATTTGCAGTACAAAGGACTCTTCTTAATATAATCATTAATATAACGTCCGACAGACCGACTGGTGCATATGTACATGCCCGCGTATATTACATTGCGCCCCGGAACGATTATTTGGATGAGGGGTTAAATAAAAACAAAATAAATGGTTGCAGTAATATATTTAATACAAGCTGAGGCGCTGAATTTGCAGTACAAAGGACTCTTCTTAATATAATCACTAATATAACGTCCGACAGACCGACTGGTGCATATGTACATGCCCGCGTGCCCGCGTGTGTGCTTGCGCGCGAGCACATGCATACATGCATGCACATGTATAAACACCATGTATGTATAAACACCCATAAAGAAACGCAGACAGGCAGACAGGCAGACAGGCAGACAGACCGACAGGCAGTTGTATAACAAGTACCTTGTCATTGCCACTCAGCGACCACGAGCCATTCGCTGCACACACTTTGTGGGAGTCCTGCTGCGAGGCACCCAACCGTGAAATAACGTATATATTACTGTCCACTCAACTGACACCAAACGCGTCCTGCGAAATATTGCATACCTGATTGACAATACATATCACTGTCAGGTTGAATGCCCTGTAATGGCTGAATTTGTCGCTCTATACAGGTGCGGACTACTTAGTTACACACTCGTAAGTACTACGGTGTGGCTGCTATGTCGTCGCTTCTTTGGTTCATGTTTGCGGCTGACATAACTAGTGACCGGCCTGCAACGGACTGCTTATCTACCTCACGTATATGTTGTTTCTAGCGTGAAATATATGAGGTAGAAAGGAAGGTTGGCATGATATATGGACAACTTGTTTGTGTGCTATTTTAATTATTTAGATTATTATTAATTAAAGACACAGAATGTGAAGTGTGTCCTGCATAAATTAAACCCAATGCACCTGAAATAAAAAAATAAAAAAACTTTTAAATTCCTTTTAAATTAAGTTCGGTAGCATCAACCGCCACTTTTTTCTTCACGTGACTAGGAAATGTATATGTAAATAAGTAGGGCGTCCCTAGTCTATCATTCGTTTCGCAGTTTCAGCAAACTAACACGTGCTGACGCTAATTATGTAATGGTAATGGGATTGTACAAATTAAAACCAAGAATGTCATACAAGTTCACATTTTGAGCACAAGACACAAAGACAAACGAATATACAAATTAGTGTATTTTATTCATCTAATATTTGCGTTAGTAGAAATGTCAACAAATCCTTAACATAGAGTATACAACATTGTAATAAAATATTGTTGTAGTAAGATTTAAAAGTTGCATGTTTCAATGGAGTTCATATTGTAATTTGATATGTCATATGCAAAACTGAAACGTATATCTTTTGTAAATTACATTGTTTGTTTGATTGAAACCAATACTAAAATATATTCTAGGTCACCTAGCACAAGGCTCAAATACTTTATGCCAACAACCAGCGGCCGTCTTTAATATTCGTTGTTAATATCAATATAACAATACAATAACCAACATTGCAAATGCCTCAATAATTATTTAATATATAATTAATTAGTATTAATATGTCATGCATACATATATAATAGTGTTATGTTGTAACGTCACAATTACATGCCCACACCATATGTGTTAATATCAATATAAAACTACAATAACCAACATTGCAAATGCCTCAATAATTATTTAATATATAATTAATTAGTATTAATATGTCATGCATACATATATAATAGTATTATGTTGTAACGTCACAATTACATGCCCACACCATATGTGTTAATATCAATATAAAACTACAATAACCAACATTGCAAATGCCTCAATAATTATTTAATATATAATTAATTAGTATTGACATGTCATGCATACATATACAATAGTATTACGTTGTCACGTCACAAAGACATGCCCACACCATCTGTATTAATATCAATATAACAATACAATAACCAACATTGCAAATGCCTCAATAATTATTTAATATATAATTAATTAGTATTAATATATCCTGCATACATATATATAATAGCATTACGTTGTGACATCACAATTACATGCCCACACCATCTGCTGTCCTCGAACAGTTTTATTTTAGTAAATCAAAGTAAATTTCTTTATGATATGGCATAGGTACAGATTCAGTAGTTGTTGGCAAAACCACGGTACAACAACACTCAAACACTTACAATCGTGTACCTTTCTGCTGTATGTAAAATAACTACATAATAATGTTATATAGTTTACGACCAGTGACTCTATACAGTTGATCAAATTGCCTAATAAACAAACATGGCGCACTGATACGTCAATTAAAAGTAATCCTTGTCACAGAGAAACCCCAATTGACAATTCAACGTTTCACTTGTAAATTACATTTAACTGATAAGATCGTCAGTCATTCCATTGAGAAAACATATGCATAAACAAAAGCACAAATATAATCAGGGTTGTTGAACACATGGTATGGAAAAATGGAAAAGTGCACCCAAAATATATCCAATATTGTGCCGCTTACTAAAGTTGTGTTAATCATACGCCAACAATAATTAATTATTCGGGTAAAATTAGTCATACCAAATTAACAATATTATGAACGCATCGTTAATAACTACAACAGACGAAACATACCTGTCTTGTTAATATTAATCAAAGAAATATCGATCTCGTCCACTAAGCTGTTATTCAGTTATTCAGCCAACCTGTGGCGTCACGTCTATGCACAGCGAACACAATATTCCAGTCGAAACACGATGGTGACTTTTGGAACTCAGAACTCGGGTAACAGAACCACAGACAGACACACTAACCAGCGATTGAGTCTTTTCACATAGAGCAATAATATTCTAGTGGTACATAGTGTCATTATTTAGGAGCAGTTCCAGTGTCCAGTGTGAATTATTAAATGGATATAATTATTCAGATGCACTTAGCTAGTCGGCGACGCTCCGTGTCAATCACTCGTGAACCTCTATAATATCATTCATTTGTGTCCTTTTTTATAATCAACCAACATTCGTAAAAATATAGCCATGAAATGTAAATAACTTGTACACGAACAAGTATATATGTTTAGGCCATGTTTGTATAGGTGTGTCCTTTACTTCAATGCATATAAAACGACAATGACACAATGTCTCGGGCAGCCGTAGTGTGTCTACTTCAACCGGAAATTAGCAGCAAAGTTCGAGTAGTTTGCATGCATGCAAACACAGCATAACAAATAAAATAGTTTAAATATTTACATGTTATCTCTCAGTCACTGCACGCGACAAGTATGCCTACAAATAAGGTCTTAGAACAAGTACTATCGTCCACTCGCCTGTATTAGACACCGCGATGTTGTCAGAAATACAAACAGTTACCCGAGTCTGTAAGTTCCATGTAATCCACCAAGTAGCGTGGTAGCAACAGCTTAACCAATACACACAGAAACAAATCATTCTCTGTTGGGTCATCGCTACACCTTTGCGTCTGTCGGTTTGTACACTAACTTGTCCATACGAATATAATGAGTGATGCTCATCATATTGCGATATATCGTTGTCCATTATTCTTGTCTTCAAGAGAAGGTCCGTTCGACGTGTTCCTGTGTCTGAGGAGTCTCTCGATGTCCCTTCTCAGCACGTCTTGGGATCGCCGTCTAATTCCTCGCTGTCCACGACTGAAAGAAAATTGTCTTACGTCAAACCTTACGTTCTTCGTTTTGTACAACAATTATATATGCAATAAATAAACAATTATTTTGCAGCATTTTGAAGAATGTCGCTTGTGCTGCTGCTGTTTATGCTGTTGTTGCTGTTTATGCTATTTATGCTGCTGTTGTTGCTGCTTCATGCAACTTACCATTACTACTACCACCACCACCACCATCACCACTACTACTACTACCACTATAACTACTACTACTACTACTACTACTACTACTACTACTACTACTACTACTACTACTACTACTACTACTACTACTACTACTACTACTACTACTACTTCTTCTTCTTCTACTACTACCACTACTACTACTACTTCTACTACTACTACTACTACTACTACTACTACTACTACTACTACTACTACTACTACTACTACTACTACTACTACAACTACTACAACTACTACTACTACTACTACTACTACTACTACACAACATTTTGTTAATAATAGTAATAGCAATAATAACTTGTGTCATGTTTGTCAACGGACGAACCGTCGATTAGATGAGTTAACTACTTCACAAATACATCATCGTAGCAACTGGTTAACAGCGTCGTGCAGAACCTACACTTAAAGTGTCATACGATGTGATCATCTGTTATCTGAATGTAAACACCCACCCACTCGTCTTGTCCGTCTTGTTGCGGGAACACCGGAGGGCCGCGATGGAGCAGGTTGCCCTGTTGTCTCGTGTTGCGTTGTGCAAAGTTCCGCATCACACTCCAGTCCTGCCAAATACACCAAGTTAGTTGACAGAGAAGCGCCTGTTGGTAATCAGTACTAAATACCGTAACGTGTAGCCACTTAACGGATAAACCTTACTTGAATTGTTTGAATACGAATGAATATAATGTATGGGAAATGTACAAGACACTAAATCTCATTGCACGACGATTATTTGACGACATGTATCAATATATATTGTGTACAAACTTTAGACTAGTTGGACACAATTACAGACACAAACAAATCTAGCGAAAATCCCCATCTTCTACGAGAAAGGGTTGACATGTATAGACTTCTTTTCTTGGAGCCGTGTATGAAAAACGACCTTGACCTTGTAGTCCGGGCACGTAGCAGTCCAAGGCTTCGCCGATTACCATGATATATATTGAACCTGTTTTGCTAAAGACAGACTAGCAATATGCATAAGCCGCGGCCACGATGCAACAGCTGTGTATTTGTCGCCGCACCCGCCGGCGTCACAACAAGGAGTATTGGTGTTGACGCAGCGCGAATATGGACAATAAGCTAGAAGACGGACACGTTCAACTAACAAGCTTTCTCCCTAACAACTGGCTTCGCTATGTCCATTTCCATTGCTACAAAAAGAAAAAACAATGTATTTGAGTTGACAGAAAGACAACTCACGATGTGTGGCATGTTCTTCACCGCTCTGGAGACGACGTTCATTCTCTGATGTTCATATCGCTGGGAGATATCAGGTTCTGTTGGCATCGCCGGACTCCGCTGCTGCCAGAACATTGGCCGTTTCGACATGGTTGGGCTGAAATAAATACACATTTCACGATTACGTTTGGTGATAGTAATGCATATCAGAGTTATTAATTTAGTCGTAATGGCGGTTACATTTACAACGATGACGGTGATGGCATTGGTGCAGACATTGCGTTGATTCGTTGAAGCCCCACTAACACGAGTGATTAATTGCCCAATTGACGCCCGCGCGTGACCAATTTCTGGCTACGACTGTGACGCCCGAATTGAGGATCACCTCAATTCGGGCATCTCTCCGCAGAAAGTTTGAAGCAGTTAATCAGCGACCTCCGCCATCAATTGCATGTGTGCCCGTTGTGACGTATCATCAAAGCTCAAGTGGGCACTGGCGTTAGTTAGTAGGTCACTTGAAGTGTCTAGACACATCGGTCATGTGAGCGCACATATAATTTAGCTTTGTCATGCAAGACGGTCTCGCCCGACCAATCTGGGCATAAATCGCTCGTGTGAACGAGCCTTTTATGCAGGATGACAATTCGACGCCACGTCTGCCAATTTGACCTAGTTTATTTTACTCATATTACATTGTAACAAGCAATAGTTACTATGATAGCAGCCATGTGACTATGGTAACATTCACAAATGATGCTACGTCTACGTCTAATTGCAATGGTTTGAAGTACCACGACATGGACATGTATCAGTACCTGTAATTTGTGGTGGGGCCAGAATCGGAGGACTCGCGGCGGCGCGTCTTTCTGAACTTGCTCACGGCGAAGATGACGAGGATGACGACGAGCACCAGTAGAACGACGGACAGGATCGTACCGAGGACCACGGCCAGCCACGGGAAAGCTGATCGTTCTAGCGATATCATTTATTATGATGATTACAAGAAAATATGGTCACGGCGATGCTAAAGATTGTCGCGACGACGATGCATTAACAATAACAAACAATCGCAGCAATAACAGCAATGTAAATATAACTCGAATGATTATACTGACAGTGACTGCAGTAGCGTAGAAGCTGATGATCAAACATGGTGAGAATAATAATAATAATAATACATATTACGTTAATTGTGAGGCTCATGCTAATACTGAGCATACGCTATGTGGAAGTTGTCAAATGATGACGATGGCGATAGCGACGATAGGAATGTCGAATGAAAAAACTATTCATAAAGCTATATGATGCGTGTCACATGAAAATGTACCGTTACGGTACCGTCTTACGTAAAATGCGTGTAGCAATAGTATGGTTTAGCATAAGTTGACAGTGAAAAAATCGTTACCTTTCCGTCCGAATAGCGTAACTGAAACAGGAAACGTGAATCAAATCAGAAACATAGCTTATAACATTGAAACGAAATGTTATATTAGCGTACGATATTGTCAGAGAAAGACAGTAGTTTTAACGGTAGGGTCAATGCAATGCATGAACACAGAGTGCTTAACAAAATTATTTTGGGTAATAATTTAAAACGCATTCGCTACACAGTTTTCAACAAGCAAGGGAGACAATTATACAAATACAACTTGCCAGACAATTTGATGCTGTTGAGATCCACTTTGTAGTCTTTTATGTTGAATGGTTCACTGGCCAGGATTTCTCTCAACATATCCTCATCACCAAGGACGGCGTCCACCCACAGAGAAAAGTCGACAATGACACTGCCCTCTCTGTCATACAAATCATGCTGTAATTATTCATTATAGTACACATATAACGCACTTGTTGCCGTCCATTGGAATGTGTTTCATATAAATGCTGTTACGTACAGTATGTGTCGATAATCTTAGTTTGATAATGTACAAATGTTAGCTTAGGGGTATTACTATTAAATATAACATTATGAAATGTTAATATAATTACTATTAAATGTAATACTATGAAATATTAATATAATTACTATTAAATATAATATTATGAAATATGAATTTAAACATTATTGTAGAAAATAGGTGACTATCACATACGTGAATGTTACGTCCGTCACACCGACCAACTTTGAGCCAACAGTGTTATTCCTTCGGTAGATGTTTGTCACCTGAAAATATATAGTGTGTTATATGCCATACAGAAAACGACATATAACCTCACACACGAATGCAAGTACACACTTTCTCACTAAAATCCTTTCATTCGTGTGCACATTACACCCTGATATACAACATACACGTGTAAACACACTGCAACACACTATCCCCTGATATATAACATACACATGTAAATGCATTACACCACACTATCCCCTGAATTATAACATACACGTATAAATGCATTACACCACACTATCCCCTGATATATAACATGCACGTGTAAACACACTACACCACACTATCCCCTGATATACAACATGCACGTGTAAACACACTACACCACACTATCCCCTGATATACAACATACACGTGTAAACACACTACACCACACTATCCCCTGATATACAACATACACGTGTAAACACACTACACCGCACTAACCCCTGATATACAACATACACGTGTAAACACACTACACCACACTATCCCCTGATATATAACATACACGTGTAAACACACTACACCACACTATCCCCTGATATACAACATGCACGTGTAAACACACTACACCACACTAACCCCTGATATACAACATACACGTGTAAACACACTATACCACACTATCCCCTGATATATAACATGCACGTGTAAACACACTACACCACACTATCCCCTGATATACAACATACACGTGTAAACACACTACACCACACTATCCCCTGATATATAACATGCACGTGTAAACACACTACACCACACTATCCCCTGATATATAACATGCACGTGTAAACACACTACACCACACTAACCCCTGATATACAACGTTTCTCCTCGTTTAGTTGGTTGCATCTGCTTAGCTAACTTGCGTCATGCTAATTAACTAGTGTCGTTAATGAATATTTTTACACATGTCAAAATAGTGTTTATACAATGTGAGGTGAGAATGACTGGTTTAATTGTTGTGGTAGTGTTAGTCTGTGACCTTCAGTCCGTAACCTGGGAAACAGTCCGCAGTACGCGAAACGGTTCGTGGTCAAATGACGCTAGGTGATCACGTGGCAAACGAGAGTCATTCCCTTTGTGTTGGAACTCTGAGCCACGCTAGACGTATTTTGCAGAGCCATCACATTGGAAGTTTTTCTTTGAAAAGTTCAAGGTTCGTATCAAATCATTTATTTGTACCAGGCTTTTGCCTATATTGTTCTTAAAGTTGTACGCTTTGTTAGCGTAATTTTGATTTGATTATCCTTGATTTATTGTACATTTACGGCTTCCGTCTTTGTTAACTGAACGCCGCCATTTTGTGACTTTCGATTACGCCTGGGTAAACGCATCGGATATGGACGGCAACTCTGACCTGTTAATTCTCGGTCATAGTTTTGTTCGTCGTCTGCAGGAATACGTGTTTCGTAAGGATACTTCTAAAGTATTTGGTGCAGACTTGGGTATTTCTGTGCAATTTTCCGATGTTTTTTACCGTGGCGTAGCGGGCCTCACTCTTGATCGTTTAATAAACGAGTTGCCCCTAGTCCGTGATCTTTCGCCAAAGGCGGAAATTATCGATATCGGCACTAATGACTTGTCGAATGTCGGTGTAGATCCAGTTATGCTTGCTAAGCGGATAATTGATTTCGCAAAGCTGGTTGCTGCAGTAAACTCGGTTGCCGAGGTTCTTGTTTGTCAGGTCCTTCCTCGTGTGCTGGTGCGACCGACTGGGCGGACAAGATTCCCGACGCGCGTTGATTTCAACGACGCTCGTTTTATGGTAAACCGTACGCTGGCTGCCTTGACCGCCGACCTGCCCCATATTCACTATTGGCGGCACCGCGGCATGCACGCCAACTGGCAGCAATATTTTGATCGGTTTGGGGTGCATCTTAATGATGCTGGTATGCGCAAGTATGTGCGCAGTATTCGTGGAGCAGCCATGTTTGCTGCTGATCGGTTTTAATGCCTGTCAACTCTTGTCTTGTGCATGTATTTCTGCTATGTTGCCTGGCGTTCACATCAGAATTACAAATTTTTATGTGGCTTTGCTGTTAACGTTGCTGATGCAAGTATCCGTTAATTATCTGACATCAACTACATGCCATGCATTTGCCTCGTTCTGTGTCAGGATACGGCTGGCATTTTAATAATAGGTGTACCTAGTGGCGTCAATGTTTAATTTAAGTGCCAGTTTCTCCACTACGTCTACGCTACGTCTTTGTGGTGTGATTTTATTTGTGCAATAACCCTGGGGTGGGGGTTGGGCCTCTATTACTGGAGGCCTGGTGGGACAAATGACCGCCCCACCTTTGCTACTTCTACTTCTGTCATTTAATAATTGTTTCTCAATGAGCAACTTTGTATTGGCAACTAAGCGATATCTCATTTGATATACATGTATTGTATTTTATTGTATTGTTCTTGAGTATGTTTGTGCTAGCTGCCAAGCTACTTTTCATTGATTCATATTATTTTCCTTTGGTACAATTATTAAATGACCTTTACCAACAATCACTCTTTGTGTGTTCCTGTAGCAAACGAGCTCAGGGTTCTGCCATTAAACATCAGCAGGGTATAAATGAATATTTTTACACATGTCAAAATAGTGTTTATACAATGTGAGGTGAGAATGACTGGTTTAATTGTTGTGGTAGTGTTAGTCTGTGACCTTCAGTCCGTAACCTGGGAAACAGTCCGCAGTACGCGAAACGGTTCGTGGTCAAATGACGCTAGGTGATCACGTGGCAAACGAGAGTCATTCCCTTTGTGTTGGAACTCTGAGCCACGCTAGACGTATTTTGCAGAGCCATCACATTGGAAGTTTTTCTTTGAAAAGTTCAAGGTTCGTATCAAATCATTTATTTGTACCAGGCTTTTGCCTATATTGTTCTTAAAGTTGTACGCTTTGTTAGCGTAATTTTGATTTGATTATCCTTGATTTATTGTACATTTACGGCTTCCGTCTTTGTTAACTGAACGCCGCTATTTTGCAGAGCCACCACATTGGAAGTTTTTCTTCCCACCATCCTCCCCTGTCTACCTCCATTGTTCGCGTATTGCTTACCATGTTATTATTCTGTATTGTATGTATACATTCAACTCCCGATAGTTCCTAATTTGGTTGTGATAAACAATCACAATTGTGCGTTAACGCTTTCCTTCATGTATATTTTCCCATAGGGTTTTTAGAAGGTTTTAGTGCGTATAATCTGTATTCACTTGTATACACAATGTATTGGTCAGCAATATGTATGCTGTACAACAAACTTTTAACAATTGAATTTTTCTTTCATGAGAATCCCAATGGGGATTGTGGTACATAACCTTTAATTTTCATATGCATATTTGACTGTTTAGTTGATCGTTGTATAGCATTGTTATGATGATGATATTCTATGTTTATGTGGTGGGACAAAGGACCGCCCCACCTTTGCTACTTCTACTTCTGTCATTTAATAATTGTTTCTCAATGAGCAACTTTGTATTGGCAACTAAGCGATATCTCATTTGATATACATGTATTGTATTTTATTGTATTGTTCTTGAGTATGTTTGTGCTAGCTGCCAAGCTACTTTTCATTGATTCATATTATTTTCCTTTGGTACAATTATTAAATGACCTTTACCAACAATCACTCTTTGTGTGTTCCTGTAGCAAACGAGCTCAGGGTTCTGCCATTAAACATCAGCTGGGTATAAATATTATTATTATTTTTACTTACTTGTCTGCTTACTCCTTTTACAAGAATCTATGATTGAAATAAAATATGTAGGCATGAAAACATAATGTTCATGCGGAAATACAATTTATTGCGTTGTATATAAAATCGTATTTCGTTAATATATTCCAGTTCTTCGTACCTCCGTTACGACTTCGTCTGCTAGTGATTTGTATTCGTCCGATGTGGTGGTGCCCAATTTGTCAGAATACTCCATGCTTGGCAGCCGGAACTGTCCATAGTATCTGGTGGTCTTCGACTCTAAGAATATAGGAATATATAATGTTTGTTTACATAGATTACAAATCTAATTCGTGTATGTAAAATATTATTTCATCATAACTTTTTGGAAATGTTGCACTATATTAATAGTTGCGTTTCAATAGACAACATTATTGTTCTATGTACGTTGCGATAGATCATTTCAGTTATATTAAGACTGATGGCGGTTGGGTTTTCATTTGTGATTCTGATATTTCCGTCTTGAACTTCTCAGTTAAACGTAAATGGTGCTGCCAAAATATATCACGTTACCTGGAGCTTTCACTGAATTTGGGTCTATCTTAAACCCGGCGAAAGAATCATTGTGCTGCTTAATAGCTGTAACAACATTATTCATGTCGCTTTCCTTTGGTACGTTCAGCAAATACTTGACCACCACGCTGCCCTCGCTGGAAATAGGATCAGCTTGGATTAGAATATCAACAGGTAATAAGTATTTTAATGCTATAAATATATAATATGAGAGGAAATGCGCACACATGATGTGCACTCACACCTATAATGTATATATATGTACATGCATGCTTGGGCGTGTACATGCATATATGCATGTATACATGTACGCGTGTATGCATATATGCATCGAGCTGGTTACTGTAACTATCGCTGACAGAAGAGAAGAAGAGCAGAATTGACGAAACAAGATATTGTCTAAATAATATTAAATATTAAATAATATTAAATAATAATATATATATATATATATATATATATATATATATATATATATATTTACAAACACTAATCGAACGCACCTGAATGTGACGTCGACAATTTCATATTTTCCTTCGCCGAGCTTTTCGTCGAGTATTTGTTTCAACTGAAACACAAGACACGTGGACTGTTATCAGAATAACATACATATGCGTCACTCGTAAGTTCAATACATGCTGCACGTCTAAGCGTGCATGCAGATATGCATACAAAACAATGACTGTGATATAACAGCATTTAAACTTAATTTGTAAATTAAATTTACAGTTTCAATTCCTTATTCAATAATATGACGAATTTATACATTGCTTAGACCATGTATCTATATCACGATGATGCGTAACTCCAATGTGCTGCTAAGGGCAGTTGGAATAAACTGAGAGCAACGACAAGTGATTGCATGCATGTTTATTATTCCAGTTTGTGGACCTGTGTGGTCGATACAGTTGAACATTCACGGAACGCTGCAACTTGTACGTTTCAATTGCACATTAGTACACGCTGCGAAACATCGAGCAAACAACACTTTATTTACATAAAAAGTAATTAATCTGACGCATGAAGTCGTGATTGCACAAATGTCTCTATTCGCTCGACTATGTTTCCCTTATTTGAACGTACGGTTTTGAATAAAAGTGTGGGTCAAATGTGTCGCATTCCTTTTATGAAAACGCGGCCAAAACGTACGCCTGATGTGGATAATTACCGCGTTCACCACCCCCGTCTTCATCTTTTGGTATCGGTTTGATTGTTTGTCTTTCAACTCATCTGAGAAGTTTGCGCCCGTCAGCCTCAAGGATACAGTGAATCGTGCTATATCCGAGCCGGGCAAAGAACCTGCCAAACCTGCAAATAACCGAATAGTTGCAGTATTCAGATTCTGCCAGATAGGCTGTGTGGGGAATATTGCTGGACATTTTCGAACTGTGTAATTATGAAATGCACCTAACAACCATTCAAATGTTAAATACACTCCGTGCAATACGGAAGTCAGTTTGAGCAGCGTGCGCGGAACCCAGGAAGAAAGACGAACACGTATTTAGTACAAGTGTTCCAGCACAACCAAATACGAATTGGCTAATTACTGGCTAGTACTGGCCAATTCAAACATAAACTACTTCAAAAGTATTTGCTGGCATTATCATACATGCACGTACACAATGTAAGACACTTACTAATTTCTTCGCATGTATCGCCGGACCATTTTGCGGTGCATTCACAAGTACGCACGTCGCCTGACTCAATGCAAGTGCCACCATTTTTACACGGCGCCGAACTACACAGATCACCGTCAGCTGAAAATAATACACACCGTGAAGAGTGCTTAGTCGAAAGACAACAAAAAGTGACGTACACAATAAAGCATACGTTGATGATAAGATATTGTGATATACCGAATATATGTGTGTTATATTATTATTATCATTGTTATCGTTATCGTCATTTTAATTATTACTATTGTTGATGTTGTCGTTATCGTTATCATCATCGTCATCATCATCATCATGTAGCAGTCACCACCATCATCATTATCATTATTTTTATTGTGAACACTCACCGGCCGTTGTTTGATAGGACGATTCAGTGGTTACAGCTGACATTGTCGTTTCAGTGTTTGGTTCAGTTGCTGTTGACAGTTGGCCAAGTGGTCCAGACGTGGTAGCAAGTACTGCAGATGTACAAAGAGATCGTGAATTTGCAAAATACGATAATAAAAGTGACAGGCCAACTTCAGTAAATGTTAGGAGAACAACTATCAGTGTTAGTAACGCGTCATAGCGTTTATTCATAAGTTGTACGTCTTTGTATAGTACAGCATGTTAATGCATCGGACGGTAAGTGCTAATACGATAATGCATGGCTTATATATATATATATATATAGATATATATATATATAAGACACAAAATAGAATTATAATGTATCATTACTTAACGCATTAATATGGCGTTGTAATTACATGTGCAACGGGATTATTAGTTAGCGCTCATGAGTCCAGACACGTGCCATATTATGTTTCTTCCATTCATGAATGTTCGTATATTGGCCGTAATGCTGTTGTAACACATTTCACTGTCTAACTGTGTCATCCGATATTCGCAATCGTCTTTTTCTGGTACTGCAAATGTCACCATGTCCTTGTAGGTGGCATATAATATAAACGTGTATCGTGATTATCTAGCATACCTGTATCACACGTGTCGCCGGTGTAACCAGCCACACACGTGCAGCTGTAGTCATTCACTCCATCGTTGCACGTAGCTCCATTCATGCACGGATCACTGTTACAGTCATTGATGTCTGTAACAAAATATCAATACTTTGTGCATTTGCATATTGGCTTCTAGGACAGCGACATGTTATTTGGTGATTTCTTCACTCCATATCTGGACGTAGCTCAATTCTTACACGGATTGTTCACACACTCAGTGATGTATGTAAACAGTAAATCTTAATTTCAAATATTCATCTCTGCACCGATATGGCGCAAACTCATACAACAAGTAATTGCCATTGATCTGCTCCACCGGTAGTTATAATTGCATTGAAGTTGCACACGTAGGTGATCGATACTCTAACATACCTGTCTCACACCTGTCGCCGGTGTAACCAGGCACGCACGTGCAGTTGTAACCGTTCACTTTATCGATGCACGTAGCTCCATTCATGCACGGATCAATATCACATTCGTTGATATCTGAAAAAATCGTACACATATTGAATAGCATGATAAAATAAAAATAAAATAAAGTTTACAGGTTACATGTAATTACACAAAACGCTCCGTTGAAAGTCCTTCCAGATTCTTTCAGATATAAGGTCTTCTTTAAAATTAGGCATATTCAAATTCGCGTTTAGTTACGTGTTTTTAAATGTATTCAACTAAACTACAAGAACTATAACGTGTTGTTCCCAACCACTTCTACTAGTAGTGTGTGGTCATTCACACACATGTGCTAATGGGCAACTAAAGCAACTAAAGCTATGTTCAAACACACCTGTCTCACACCTGTCGCCGGTGTAACCAGCCACACACGTGCAGTTGTACGCGTTCACTTCATCAGTACACGTAGCTCCATTCATACACGAATCACCGATACAGTCATTGATGTCTGTAACAAAATACCAATACCAGTCGTGTATATTGATTTCGGGGACAGCGACAAAATGGTTGATTGCTTTGTGGCATCGGCAAATAGGTAAAAAACATCAACATATGTGATATAAATTATAAATGTGTGTATATGTTGTGCTTAGCCAGTATAACACTACCAATTTTGTTAAATGTAATTTTTTTTTTAGAATTCATCCCAGAAATCCCGGCTGATTGTGTATGCCCGAACCCCCCTTTTTAAAAATTACGAGGACGGACCTGACACCACATGCATATATCCATGCCAATGAAACTATATATATATATATATATATATATATATATATATATATATATATATATATATATATATATATATATATATATATATATATATATATATATATATATATATATATATATATATATATATATATATATATATATATATATATATATAATATATATATATATATATATATATATATATATATATATATATATATATATATATATATATATATATATATATATGTATGTATATATATATATATATATATATATATATATATATATATATATATATATATATATATATATATATATATATATATATATATATATATATATATAATATATAATATAATATATATATATATATATGTATATATATATATATATATATATATATATATATATACATGTATATATGTATACACATAATTTACGCCCATAAATACACATATACGCATGGACGCATACTTACAGTAATTAACACAATCTAAAGTTTAAGAGACGTCAAACAAAAGAAAAACGCCCACAGGCAGTCGACCGTCTCTCGTCCTAATATTCAACCGAATGTTTTAAATACATTTTCGTGAGTTTTCGAAGTTATACAAAGTGTTTTACCGAAAACAGTTTCCCCACCTGTCTCACAATTATCGCCAGTGTACCCAGCAATACAATCGCATGTACGTGTGTCGTTAGTTTCTAGACAAGTCCCTTCGTTGTGGCATGGTGTCGCCACGCACAGCCGTCCTATAAACAACACCAGAACAAATCAACACACTTAAGTATTTCGATAACGTAAATGTCCGTTTCAGTGAAAAATAACGATGCTTATATAGCACAATTATAAATTTAAATAGAAAAATACAAACATTTAGCTAATGTCTGCATACGCATACAGCAGAAAAACAAACATATAAGGAACCCATAATACAATATAGCATCAAGATAATATGTGTTTTATAACTACTCAGTACTACTTCGCATACCTATGTTGCATCTGGAACCGTTGTACTTATCCGTGCAGTTGCAGGAGAAACCGTTCACCAGATTGTCACAAGTTCCATCATTCATGCACGGATTGCTTTCACATTCGTCAATGTCTGCAGGTAAAACAGCGCAATCATGTGTCTTAATCTCAACGTGCGGGTTATGTTCGAATGCACAAATGCATTTTACTACGAAGCCATATATAAGAATGTTCCTACTTCGTAATGTTAACAAATCCATATTCTTGAAACATTGTCCTACTATACATCATATGATATTACTAAGAGAGAGAACAATTTATATATCACCATCTATCATGTTTCTGCAAAAATAAAAGTATTCTAAGAATTGTACGTGTCATGCACGCTTTTGGCTTACCCACGCTGCAGTTGGCGCCGGTGTAGCCGCCCGCGCACACACATGTATACCCGGCGACCAGGTCTTGGCACGTTGCGCCGTTCATGCACGTGATGTTTGCGCAGTCGTCAATGTCTGCACGTACACAAACAATGAAGGCGGTTAGTGTGCGTAGCGACGTAGCCTTCATATAAAACTTATACGTCAATATATGCACGGACACAAACAATGAAGGCGGTTAATGGGCGTAACGGCGTAGCCTTCATATAAAACTTATACGTCAATATATGCACGAACACAAACAATGAAAGCGGTTAATGGGCGTAACGGCGTAGCCTTCATATAAAACTTATACGTCAATATATGCACGGACACAAACAATGAAGGCGGTTAATGAGCGTAACGGCGTAGCCTTCATATAAAACTTATACGTCAATATATGCACGGACACAAATCATGCTTTTGTAAGAGAGCGTATTAAACAATCTTCGTCTATACCTGTTTCGCACATTTCTCCGGTGTATCCAGGCATGCATTGACAGGAGAACGCGTTCAACTTTAGCGTCGAACAGTTCCCTCCGTTCTGACAAGGGTCGCTCGAACATTCATCGATATCTACAAAATAAATGCATCTATTTTAATCAGGTGATTTACGTCTATCCAACACTGCGTTTCTGTAGCAATCAATCGATGCAGACACATAATTAATATATTAGAATAGCATTACGAATGAAACTCATGTGTACCGTTTATTACCGATTAGTGTATCAAATAAGTTATTTAATATACCCGCCATGAAAATTTATGCCTATATAGGAAACATGCGGACAACGCATACGAAAGTTTACAATGTCGCACAATAAACACATTGTCATCTTAACAAAATTACAACACTCCGCGTGTTTAGCAACTAATTTAGAAATAAAACTAATTAATAAAGCTACACCATTTGAAGTTGATGGAGTGAAATGATGGCGACCCTGCATTAACGGCCTCGGTAGTATAAAATTATCGGACACGGTTCATACGAACCTATGTCGCAGTTTAGACCGGTGTATCCAGGCACACAGCTGCACGCGTAGAAGCCCCCGTCTTGACTGCAGTTGGCACCATTCTTGCAAGGGTTGCTTTCGCAGACGTCAATTTCTAAAATATTACATAATCACAAATTAGTGCCAATGTGTTGCAATTTCATTTACACACACGTGCACGCAGGCACGCATCCACCTCGCACGCATTTACACACAAACGCATGCACACTTGCACAAACACTATCGGTATCTCTTGTATTAAGTTTACGTAACTCCTGCACGTTGACTAAAACCGTTTGGAAGGACTTGTATGCATAACTGTATAAATTGCATGCATATTGTGTTGTGCTAATTGCCTTAATTGTACAACCGTGTACACCACCATGATATATGGATATTACTTAGCAGCCAGACGGCGATGCTGCTTAGACTTGTAAGGTGCAGCCACCGCTCGTATAACAGTCGTATAATAAGTGACTAAAGACTTGGGAATAAAGACATGGGAATAAAGACATGGGAATAAAGACATGGGAATAAAGCTGGCAACACGTATTCGAGAGCTTTCCGTGTTCTGTAGCCCATACAGTCGTAGCAACCTTTGGCAGACCTCCGTACACTTGGCAGAGTACGTTAGAGGTTTTAGCACACTATGATGTGTTAGCAACACACCGCATCTTACCTGTCTCGCAGTTCCTGCCTGTAAAACCTCGCACACAGGTACAGCGGAACTTGTCGACGAGATCATTGCACGTGCCGTTGTTTACGCACGGCGAGCTGACGCACTCGTTGATATCTGAACAAGATACGAACGTTTGGTTTAATAAACGTGGCCTGATGGCATGGACTTCACTGCGTCGACGATTTGCAAAATAAACTGCACAACACAAATTTCATAACGAAATGTATAATACACCCATGAACACATATGAACTCCCATGAACACATATGTAACAACATTGGATAATCAGACTAGGTTGACACGATAATGACAGTTCCATTGTGTCACGATATGGTTAACGCAGTCATATAGACTACCCAAATGCTACCGAAAAGGTATGTGTTATTAAATTCCCGTATGTGCCGATATTGTATATTTGGCTAACTAACCGAATTGGCAGTTGGTTCCGTTGTATCCAGGCATACAGTCACACGTGTAGGCGTTGTCACCGTTTTGACAATCTGCTCCGTTCTGGCAGGGATCACTTTCACATTCGTCGAAATCTGCACCCAAAAGAAAACAGCCCGCATTAGTAGGAATCGCTGTATCATTGTTTGGGTTAAAATTACTCTGAACACAAATCAATGCTGTAAAAATAATTATTACATTTTCGACATTGTCATTTCGTTAAAATGATAAGATGTCCAGGACGCATAATCTTCTTCTAAGTGGATATAATTAAACAACGTCCATCATGTTGTAAAACAAACTGCCAAGAAAATAAGCGTATGACAACATTGTTGCAGTAGACAAGTTATTTACATATCAATAAACATGGTTGTATTCCCCGAATATTTCGGACGCTTCACTCTGCTAGCGGACTGACTACGCTACGGGTGCGTCACATGACCAACGTCATATGACCAACATCACATGACAAAAGCTGGAGAAGGACTGGGGTGCTTCTGGCTTACATCTCGATCCAAAGCACGTTTCGTTCGATGGATGGTACTGCTTCTTTGATTGACACTTGAGACGTCGGCCTGGAGTTCCACCTGGACTTCTCCAATTTGTGTCACATGACGTAAGCCAAGTGAGTCGGCCGAAATATTAGAGAAATTCCTTGATAGGTTAAATGCAATAATCCAAATCCAAGAAACCGGGTGAAGGAGCAACATTGTTGTATATCAATAGATGAAATATTTATACCCTAAAACCGCAAACGTTTCCGTTTTTTAAGCGCATATCGGATGATCTTGATATGCCTAGACGGCGCACTAATGGCATATTCCGTAATTTCTCCTTGCATAATTGTATTACGACTTTAAATTTAAGCAATTAAATTATAACTAATTATACTGTATTCGATCATGGACGGTTGCATACATGGACACCACAACATACCTTGACAGACGGTGTCGTTGTACTGTGTGAACCCGGCGTGACAGACACACTTGAAGGTGCCGATGGTGTTGTTGCACGTGGCGTGATCGTCACACATGCTGTTGGCGCACTCGTCGATGTCGTCGTGACAGTCGCCACCCTCGAAGCCGGCCGGACACTCCGCACAGCCGGTTGTAACGTTGCACTCAGTGTCACTGTCACGACAGTTGCAGTCAAGGAGACAATCCTTGCCCCACGTGCCTTTCTGACAGGCTGCAAGAGAAACCACGTTGTATTGTGTCGATAGGCTTACTAGCTACCATTATAGCATATCAATTCATTGGTATTAGTTTATTTCGTTTTATTAGTCGACAACTTGTGCAGATGATATTGTGTATGTGAGTGTAACTATTGTGAAGCTAACTGTTGTGGCCTTTGACACTTCCGTGAGTGCTCAATGTTGTTTACTACATACACTTGTGACGTAGATAGACAACACCAAAACCGTTTCATGATGACGCAAGACTGCACATCGTAATGCTTACAACCAGTTAATCCCCACTAGAAGTTACAAACCACTTTAAACATGATAGGAATAGGTGGGGTTTAGAAGGTTAAAATGACGCGTCTGTCATTGTAGCAAGTTGAACAAAATGTACCTTCACAGTTAGCAACACGTTGATAAATAATTAAAGTGTCTACTTCTTGCCGGTGCCCAGGATAAGTCCCCTTACACTTACGTTCGCAGGCTTTCTTGTCGTTCATCAGTTGGAAGCCGTCGTTGCAGCTGCAGTTGAAGCCACCGTCGAAGTTCGTACACGTGTGATTACAACCGCCGTTGTCCTTGGAACATTCGTTGTAATCTGCAAAAACCACAGCCAGAATAAAACATAGAAATACACTATTATGTAAAACATTTCACTAATGTTATATTTATCAAATGGCAAATTCAAATGGCTGTCTAAGTAACACAATTTGCCTACTGTAGTTAAGATTGGGTAACTAATGGTACATCAGTTATTAGAAAACATGCTGAAATGGATTGTGCTACAAACATGTGACTTTACCGTCAACAACACCCACTTAGTCCATAACTGGATCACTGTTCGTATCTGCTTGCTTACCAACACAAGTCTTGCCATCGTCGTTGAGAGTGTATCCGGCTTGACAGATACATACGTAGTCTGATCCATTCTTTTTGCAGCCGTATGAGCAGTTTTTTTGATTGCATATAGCTTTCAGGTCCTGTGCTGAAGAGATGAGGAAAACCAATATATCCATGAACATTTCGACACAAGACAATGCCTACTTATGAAAGTATAAGCCATGTCCATTATCGACAGGGAACATTATTAGTTTCCGTTCTGCGTTGCAGATTATACAATTATATACATTATGGTGTCCCACCAAACCACCAAACACATTTTTAATCTATGGTCCCACCACTAAACAGTTTATCGTCACCAAGATATTCCTTCCTGTGTTTAAGTTAATTTGTGGGTGATTTGGAGAACCCCAAGCAAAGTGAATTTAAATATTTGGAAAATAGGTACACAATACGTGGCGAGAACTACGCTGATTTCAAGATTGAATGTCAATGCGGCGGAAATGAAAAATCTGTACGAATTCATGTAACATGTCAGTGTATTATGTGCCGATTCAGGGGTTCCAAGTTCCCTGACAAATTGGCAACATATGTCGAACTAAGCCATTTTCGTGGAGTCTGGGAATCCCGTCAGAATACGCTGACATTTTCTGCAAATTAAATTTCCATGGGCTTGGTAACCTCTCAATAACCGCCAAATGAGATTTCACAGTTTCACATTAAGTAATATGCTGGTCAAATAAAACTTTTCTAAGAAAAAATTTGGGACACCCTAATATAATCAACATTCATTGTTATTCATACTGGAGAACAACACACAATGTGTATGTGTGTATAAGTATTGCATTGCATTGCATTGCGTGCGTGCGTGCGTGCGTGCGTGCGTGCGTGCGTGCGTGATTGAGTGGGTGGGTGGGTGAGCGAGTGAATGAGTGAGTGAGTGAGTGAGTGAGTGAGTGAGTGAGTGAGTGAGTGCGTGAGTGGGTGAGTGAGTGAGCGAGTGAGCGAGTGAATGAGTGAGTGAATGAGTGAGTGAGTGAGGATGTACATGTGTGTGTGTGTGTGTGTGTGTGTGTGTGTGTGTGTGTGTGTGTGTGTGTGTGTTTGTGTGTGTGTGTGTGTGTGTGTGTGCGTGCGTGCGTGCGTGCGTGCGTGCGTGCGTACGTGCGTGCGTGTGTGTGTGTGGGTGTGCGTGCGTGCGTGTGTGCGTGTGCATGCACGTGTGTGTTTGTGAGACGAATAGAAGGAATAACAATGCATACCCCAATGACTGGTCGTCATGACAACACAAGATAAAACATATATATGCAGGCGTTTTATTCGTATAAGAAAATATAATATTATGGGACATTACCTATCATGGTTGCAAATTACCATCACATAAAACATACCGAGTAGTTTGCTTTAATGATGTCCCAAAGATAGTGGAAAGGAATCGGGTTCACAGTTCAGTGCTACTGTCTGAGTCTCTCTGAACACTCACATATCGCTATGAACATTTAACAATGTCTAATAAGATTGCAATCCAAAACTACAAGTTTCAGATGGTAAATAGACAAAGAAACCATGAGCTTGTCGAGACTCCAACATTGTTTTTCATCTATGTAGGGCGTAAAGCCCGGCCTTATCAGACATCTGTCAATTGTATTTTGAAACATATTCACGCTGCTAGCATTAACACAATCATTTGATAATTATGTTGTTCCATTAATGTATCGACCTCTGTGAGAATGAGTATTTTCTAATATCCAACCTACATTGTTCCTTACCTAATACTGTGCCTCCTGGTTCTAGTGCCGTCTTTAAGTGTGAAGAACATGTTCCTATCAATATCCTCATAACTATTCAATATTTTAAAAGCTTATATTTTGATTACAATGCCTTAAGCAATTTAGGCAGGTGGAAATCGAACCTATTTAGAGATGGTTACATTAGTAACCGGATACGTATGCTGCTGGGATTGGTCGATGATCCAGTAGCAAGTCACAACCGCAGAGTTTATTTGTACATTTAATACTCATTAAACATCAATTGCTGAACAACGTTTATCATCATAATGACCAGTGTTCTATAGCTTGTTTTGACACACACGATGGTAGTTCAATGATTTGGTGCTCGCCTAGTGACTGTGTGGTAGTGGAAGCGGAGCCCATGTCGGCGAATTAACACCCGCTATATAGGACGGAAGCTGGTAGGACGTGTCTTTCCGACGAGACACTAACATCCATAGGTGTTTCGACCTGATGCCTATGCAGAGGGAAGTAAACTGATCTCGCACATAGATAAGTGAAGGTCTCCATATATAACCCGCAGATGTTGCGAAGACACTCTTTATACAGTGATGCACGTAAAGGGAATACATATGCAATATTTGATCATAAGCTTTAAATGTACACGATCGAAGGTACTCCTAATTAATTATACATTGGATATACCTCGTTTCTACTGCAGACTTTAATACACGGTTGTCTAAATGCTCGTACCAACATGTGATAACTTACTGATGTTGCACGTCGTGTTATCCGTGTTCGGTGTGTAGCCATCGATGCACGAACACACAAAGCTGCCATTTGTGTTCTCACACGTCTGTTCGCAATCGGCCGTCCTCTCGGTACACTCGTTTGCATCTGAAAAACATACCATACCTGTTTAACCATGTCAAACTAGCAGAGTATATCAAGCTATTCAATTGGCGAGCTCTGGCGGGTAGGTAGCTTACATAAAACATTGGATGTCATTCCCGAACGTTCTGTCTTCACGTGTCCCTATGTTTGATCAAATAACTGGGGAGCCAGGGTAAGTAAAACTGCTGAGGTCTAAATAATCAACACCCACCAACTCTAGTATACCTAAACAATAGCCACGTTTTTAATGACGTAGGCCTCCCCTTTGCGAGACGGGAAGCAAACCGTTTATTTTGGTATAGCGTGGACTTAACCAGCATTACCTACCTGTACAGTTCTTCTTGTTCTCCAGCAATCGATACCCATTCTTACATGTACACGAGAAACCTTCGTCTCGGTCGACACAGATCTGTTCACAGTCGTGTCTTGGGTTATTCTCATCACACTCATTTATCGCTGTAGAAAACACCAAAGCATTGTTTTGCTTATGTAACATATTTGGCACAGTACAAATCATAAATTGTATGACAACCACTTAAACATGCATGTTAACATTATAACACATTGCTTAATATAGGCCTACATACTCGATATGAACCCTTTTTTTGCAATTTGCCTTCGCTGCTGTCTTGGTGTATGGAAATTTCGTGGGATATTATATTCGAGAACGATATTGCCACGATGCTAATTACTAAGGAATATTGTCCAGAAACACAGTGTCATCATATGTACGTCTACATAATAATGAAAGCACCGAAACCCGTAGATAGGATATACTTACAAATACATATCCCTTCGTTCTCTTCTGTTCCTTCCGGACAATCGCTGCACGTGTACGACTTATCATTGACCACTTGTTCTGCCGGAGTGACGTCAGTGCAGTTCGTGCCCTTTGTGCACGGGTTGTCTTGACAACCGTCCATATCTGACTCGCAGTAATCGCCTGACAGTAAAGGGACACAAACCATAGCATGACTGTTGTAACAGTAGCAATTATAAAAGGATAATACAAATGTAGTGTAGCATTCACGAGTTGTAATCGTGAACATTTGAAAATTATGATTTTGTTAAATTTAAACTGTTAAGATCTCATAAAAATACGACATTATTTATATCGAAATATTCAAGAAAGATCTATAAAATCCTATGTGTGTGCGTGCGTGCGTACCTGCGTGCGTGCGCACGCGTCTTAATGGCATCGTATTATACAAACTAATCTAATCACGAATACATTGTTACACACATTAACGAGTGTGCCAGCCACCCGTGCCAAAATGGGGGATCTTGCTCTCACTTAACGAATACTTTCAAATGCGCTTGTCTGCCGGATCAGGGAGTCACATATCAAACATGTTAGGTGCGTGTGTGTGTGTGTGTGTGTGTGTGTGTGTGTGTGTGTGTGTGTGTGTGTGTGTGTGTGTGTGTGTGTGTGTGTGTGTGTGTGTGTGTGTGTGTGTGTGTGTGTGTGTGTGTGTGTGTGTGTGTGTGTGTGTGTGCGCGCGCGCACGAGTGCATTAGAAAGAAACAGTTATTTCACCAAAAATAACGTTAATTAATTGGGTATGTGTTTGTGTGTAATACTACACAACTATATGGTTTTCCCAGTTAACAAAAGATGACACACCAGTCGTAGGTCTATATTCTGTCATTCCTTACCTTCCCAGCCGGTGGAGCAGTTGCACTGGACGATCCTGAATGTCTGTTTCAGCTCGTAGCCGTCAGCGAGCAGGTCAAACAGACACTCTCCGTGTCCGGAACAGTTGCACAGGTTGATGGAGACATCAGCGGCCGCAACACCTTTGTTGCCGTCCGAAGCCGAAAACCTGAGTGCATACAACGAGAGATTGCATTTGTATTGTATAGCACTCCTTATGTGTCAAGCGCCATATTACACATTCATGTTGTTCAAACCATCTTGTTGAAACAAAAGTCAAAACACTTCCATCTGATAAAATATCATATGCGATATAAAATAACTGATTACATAGGGGTAGACTTGATTTGCCGTCATCATACATACGATATATTCACTGGGTCCATATTGGTGGGCGTCCATTTGTAAACGTTATCCTGGAAGCTGCAGCCATCCGGACGGTCCGAATCCAGTTCGACAGTGACTTTATCACCGTCTGGGTCGGAAGTGGTCACAGTCAGGGTGTTTTCGTGCCCGACTGTCACATTGAATATCTTGTCGACGGTGATGTTAGGACTTGCGTTCGCTGCAAATATAAGATTATGTGAGTGTTTGAAATAGGGACGACATATTTGTCTTTACAAATGCAACTCATATGTCATAAAGCTGCATGCGTCGACGGCAATGTTGATAATACATTATTTGCAGTTTATTCTGGAATTGTTTTTCTCAATGTTGTCAGATGAAAAGGAATATTATCAACATATATTTGACTATGGTTTATTACCCAACACTTTTGTTTTGGAGTTGGCGTCATGTACACCTTACGAAATACATAAAACATTCTACTTTGGCGTTCTGCAGAACAATATTTTACCCACGACAACCAATATCCTATCATAGCTCGCAAACGAAGTCACGTGTCATCAAAGATGCATTGCATGAACAGGAACTCGTACTGAAATTTAAGAGAAACAAGGTAGTCGTGACGCTTACTCTTTTACACGTATTGGTTTTGAAGATCGAGATATTTGGCTCTGTGAGTCCCCGACATGTTTATAATATTTTCCTGTGGAGGATAGTTTACTTCCCCTGACATAGACACCACAAAGAAGGGACCAGTCACTTTTACTTCCACACTAACTTGTAGGAATCAGATACCTAAGCACTTACATAATGTAGCTGCGCTCTCCTCATTCTTTGCGTTTGTCGCCAAAGTCGCTGCAGCGGCATCTTCTTTGCCTTAACGTAATAATACTGCTTTTAGTCATCAATATCAAAAATAACCCAATATGTGCATTCATGCAAATATGATCTTATTTAATGAGCATTATGTTTTTAGTTGATGTAGTGAACGACATTCGAAAATCGTGTTTAGCTTGACGGCTTAATCTTCTTGCTGGTATAACATTGCATTTCATCATAAAGCATGTAAACGTTGATGTAATATGCTTTGATATGATATTATATGAGCTGTATGTACGCTGGTCTGGATATTATGTTATGTATTTAATTTGTGGCAACTAATCGCCAACGTTCAAACCCTCGATTTTATTGTCTGAGTCGCATTTATATATAAGAATAGGTATTATGCTAAAGGGTATCGCTACGACAAATATTTTGTAATATGTTCCATTTTGTTTTGAATGTCGATATGGTATGGTTTGGATTCCAACCTGTAATTGCGAAGTCAAAGAGACATTCTTTGTTCTCCCCGCAGGTCTGTTCCGCCTTCGTTTTCTGTGTGTCCGTCATGTTGGCGAGCACGTCCTCGAGGAAGAGCGGCTGGAACTCGATGTGTGCGAACGTCGAGTAACTCTCGCCCAGCGCGTAGTAGAACAGTGAATCGACGGCATCGATTCTCCCTGAATACAAACGGTTGTAGGAACCGTAAGACGAATGACGCCTTTCACGATACTAAATATCATCAACACAAACATGCAAACGACAAGTATGAAATGAAGACAAAAACTTACAAAAAGGAGACTACAGCAACAAGTAATCAGTCATCGCAACATTTGAACGATGTTAGTTTAAAGAAATGGGTTCGTTGAAACTATAACAACTGTCATTATATGTGTTACATTTGATCGATGCAAATTACAAATTCATTGCGCGAATTACATGAACACAAACTCGGATACTATTTGAGAAACATAACTATGTAAATAATATATGCGCCGCTTACATTTTTCACCAAATTTGTTGAATATCGTCTTCTCGGACGAGCTGTTTGACAGGGGAACGGCGTTCTCATCTGGCGGCTGAAGGTCGTCAGTAGGATCGCCATTGAACACTCCCATCAGGCCTTTCGTGTTTCCCATGAAATTGTCTGGTGCTCCGACTGTGATGTCGAGTTGTTCAACACTCACTCCGATAGTCAGTGCGAAACCTGCAGCAAAATTGCTTCTTCAATATGGATGATTGCACGAAAGCCACACAAACGTGGCGGTCAAGCTGTAAGCAGCATTAGAAGAACATAAGCTAAAAAGAATGTAACGACGAGCAACGGTGCCGTTTTGATCGTCACCACGTTTCGCAACAAAAACAATAGTTCCTAACGGGTGAAAGGTGAAACTGGTATTAATACATTATGACACAAATGTGGATATCAGAACCAGACAGCGTGGTGGGTAATGTCTCGATAGCAATGTTCCGTCAGCTAAATCGTATTAAACTGCCCATTTTATTATTCCTACATGTTAGTGCATAAAGCACATATTGTATATTTGAATTGTCATGAATAAACAACGTGGCGGTTTTGTACACCTGCGAAGTCATCGCAGCTAACCGTCATCTCCTGAGGCCTGCCTCCTGTCTGTGTTACATACGTGTAGCATCATGACTATGCTTTGGTATAAAATGAATATGCGCGTTATCTGAAGTCCGACACTGCGTGTTGTGGTGGTGGGTGATGGGTTGTAGCAATATTAAACGCTGTATGTTTTTTGTGGTAATTCATGAGACCATCCCTAAGATGAAATCAAGCATACGTAATATGGAATGGCTACTATTGATCAATAACCAACAAAAACACCCGTAACAACAACAATAATATGATAGGGGTATGTGACGACTTACCTGACTTGTACGAAACTTCTATTTGTGTGACGTTCTTCTTTGTAAGGGTAACGTTATCGAATTTTTTATCGTCAGTTAAGTTCGCTGCGCTGAACCAATCCGTCTCGTTCAAGCCTTCCACGAAAATTGCCAGACCTAGATAACATGATTCAACATAATAGGCAATTGCGCTCTTCCTTGTGTGCATGACTGCACACAGAGTGAATACCTTAGTATGGTGTATAAACAATCTGATACGAGGTGACACGCTCGACACCGAGAAACATTAGTTTCGCTTTAAACAGGGCGTTTTTGCAAAATGCGGAACAATAAACGCAGGAACCCAAACTACGGTTATGTCAAAATCGCTGAATGTATAACAAAAGCAAACATTCTCCAAATATTAAGCAAAATGCTTGACCCTTTTTAGCTCGTACCATCCCGTGTGGCTGTCATCTCAACGTGGATAGTATTCGAGTCGACGTCTTTAGCAGCGAACGCGCTGAACACGGTCGCGTCCGTCTCTGTTCCGTTGGCGTCGCGAGCCTTCGCCGTGCGGCCCTGCAGTGTGAAGTTGCCGTGTGTCGTCTCTATGAGTGTGTACTCGCCAAGGCCGTTGAAGGTGTACTGGAAGCCGTCCAGCGTGCGGATGTGTGGGTCACCAAAGAACCAACCTGTGACAGTGGGAGACAGCGACGGTGTATATTCATTTCTACATCTGTTACACAACATACGTCATTACTGCTTATTGAATACTTGCTGAAAACTAGCATAACCCAACAGCAATATATCCGTACACTAAAATGAGATAAATCAAGTAACAGGTGAAAGCATATTTGTCGAGATATTGTATTTTAACCGCCTTTTAGTTCTTCTATAAAAAGGTACGATGTTATGTAGCGCGATACTAGGACCTTAATACCGCGCAAAAAGCTTTACTATTCACTTCTAGCAGACGTGTTCATTCCAATACCATTCAAACCCTTCTTCTCTGTGAAGCACCCATGTTACAAATACTGCGCGAAAACGATTCATTAAGTATACCACCGCGTAGTCATTTAAGCATATGCTTGAACTGATGCGATGCTATTCCCTCGAAACTGGCAGCAATTCGATTCGAACCACGGTCTTCTCTATTCAGTCATACATTACAATAGCTATCGAACACCATTGTATATTACTTACACATTTTCTTCATAAAAGTCCATCCCTGTCAATTAACATGGGAAGTGTGTTTTAAACGACCCGTTGTTATGACGTTTAGTAGTGGAATTGTATTGTCAGAAGAAAATGTGTCCAGAAATGGATGATTCCTTTGTAAAGACACCCCACCTAAAGTACCAATTTATGATGAAGTATTTGTCACTGATCTTCATCACTTCTGTAATTATATGTGTTCTTGGTGGATTCGTGAGGCAGACGGTTTTATTAACCATCACTGGTTTGTATTTACTTTTTATTTTGGTAAAAACATCACTTACTTTATATTTTTTCATCGCGGTATCTTCATGATTTGGTATTGATAATCGCTATCAATATTGTAATACTGTTTGACAGGCTTGCATCATGGATTCGTGAGGCAGAAGAAAAAATTAACCAAAGGAAATAAAATTAGAAAGAAAAAATAAAATTTCGGTTCAGACTCGACGCTTTGGTACCATTGAAATCCTTAAAACTTCACGGTTCGTCCCCAGTAACATTTGTATTGGTATGTGTAGGCACTTCTTAAATGTAGATATAATTTGGAAAAACGAATGGAAACAGCAAAAATTGGCAAAATGGATCCCATATTACATAGAAAAGACCACGATATCTTTCAGACATATGGACAGTTTTATATGGCCTGAAAGCGCACGGTCAGCTCTACATACACAATAAAAGAAATAGCATCTCAGCATCTTTTTCATCAACAGGACCCTCGTACCTAATGTAAGCAAACGGTGAAATATGTAGACATATTTACTGACCAATAAACAGAGGAAAATATCCCCAGCAGTAGTTCATCGGTCGGACCCAGTAGAAGTACTCGCAGTTATCGCTGAATTGACAGCACCACTGTTTCGGCAGGACATCCCATTTCTCGTGTTGTCTGCGATAGCGAGGATGGTATAAGGACGTCTGACCTCCGCGGCCGTCCTCCGTCGTGATAAGGGAGCCGCGGCGAGTGTAGCAACATTCCTGTTGGTTGACGTAAATATTAGGTCAACAACCAGCATACATTTGGCAGTGCTTCATGATAAAAGAACGCATATGCCTATGTTGTTGCCGACATAATATAATACCATAACATCGAGTGTGAATGTGAGTGTGAGTGTGTGTGTGTGCGTGTGCGTGTGCGTGTGCGTGTGCGTGTGCGTGTAGCGTGGCATTACACGTACCTGCGAAGAAAACCACCACGGCATCCGTTCGTACATGCACAACTTCTCGTAGTTTGTGTCGTAAAACTGCCTCCAGTCGAACCTCCAGCGACCGTCCATCACCGCCAGGCGAAAGTCACACGGACAAGGCCTCGTCCAGCTCATGTAGAACTGTATCAGCCAATACCATCTCATCTCGTTCGCAAACCAGTTGTAGCACTTCTGCTCGTAGTTGATCTCATGACTTCCCGACGCCACGCGGAACATGTAGCGACCGCGTTCGCCTGTGTATAATGCCATCATCAGTTACTATGCATTTTTGAAACACAACGTTGTGCAATTACATGTCTATGGAAGAAAGACTTTGTGAAAACGGACGTATAAGTTTGGATATGATATATGCATGCCTCCTACTGTTGATCTTCACTGCAATACAAATCACCAAAGATCTATTGCCGGATTTTTGCCATTCAAAAACCGCAGGTTATGTTGACTTCCCATATGATATTGTAACTCGGAATGCACCTTGACCACATTGCTGTAGGATAAACTGAAACATGTGTAAGTGATTTAACATACCAGTGTTGCCGATCCGTGTGTCCATGCGGAAAGCCGTCGGTTTCATGGACGGAGCCAACTGCAACGATTTCTTTTCGGAGTGTTTGTACGAGAAATATCCTATCATGCTTCGTCGTGACGTGAACCAGTTGTCCCATCCCATGTCTTTGTAGATGTACATGCCGAAGGTTTGATACCGCGACGGGTCGTAGGCGATGACCAACTGGAAGGTGTTGGGCTGAAGAAATAAACTCAAAAACATGTATTCGCGAATCTGTAAGGGCACACGTGCACGCTTCAAGCACAAACTTAGTAACCGATGTGGGGCGCCTGCTGTCGTTTCGAAATGTTTTTCCCTCCACATTGCTTGGTCTTTTGGAAGAGACATTAACACCATTTGAGCCCTTCTACCTGATGTCTCTGCCAGAGTATACATAAAATCCCAAACACGGTGTAAATGTCTAACTTATCGTGGAATCACAGAGCGGTGGTCTCGATATCTAACCCACCGTGTATGTATGGATGGTGCGAATGCGCTCAGTTCTTCAATAATCTAGTAACTTAATGTGTGACTAGCAAATAAGTATGACCTATAATGGCTGACGGAGAAGGATGAGAAATAGAGGAAGAAGAAGGGAAAGAAGAAGAAGGAGTAGAAGAAGAAAAGAAGAAATACTAGAGGAAGAAGAAAGAGGAGAAAAGGAAGAAGAAATAGAACAGGATGAAGAAGGACAGGAAGAAGTAGAGGAAGAAGAATAAAAAAAGACGAGAAGAAAGACCAGAAGAAGAAGAAGGAGAAAAGTGAGAGGAATTAATTAGAAGAACACGAAGAAGGAGAAAAATGAGAAGAAGGAGAAGAACGAGAAGAACGACAACAATATGAAGGGCAAGAAATGAATAAAGATTAAAAAAGAAGAAAGAGAAAAGGAGAAGGATGAGATGTAGGAGAATATGGAGAAAAATAGGAGAGTGATTATATAAAGAAGAGGAAGGAGAGGCAGCAGAGGAAGGACGGGAAGAAGGAGGGAAAGAAGAAGAAAAGGTAGAGAAGAAAGACTAAAAGAAGAAGAAGAAGGAGAAAATGGAGACGAATGAGAAGAAGGAGAATAAGTGAAGAAGGAGGAAAACGAGAGGATGTAGACTAAGAAGAGGAAGGAAAGGAAGGAGAAAACGAGAAAGAGGAAACGAAGAAGAAGATTAAGAAGAAAGAAGAAGAATGAGAAGAAGGGGTAGAAGTGGAAAGGATGAGAAAGAGAAGAAGGAAACGAAAGAGAAGAAGAAGCAGAATAATGATGAAAAAAATATATAATCTATTATCCACGAAATACGTTCACTCACCGAATCGTACCAAGAGTCGAACATGCGAGGGCGCATTTGGCTCCAAGTGATCACCATCACCCACGTGACATGTGTCACTGACACGCCACCGTTCGCGAGGACGTCATCCCTGGCGTGGTCGATGGCGTGCTGTGTGGTGAACAACATGTTTATATAATTCGACAATGAGAAAAGACGTGTTATAAACCGAAATGTGAATTTATTATGCTGAAACAAATTAGCAAGTATCATCTTTGTGCATTTCCCGACTGGCTTTGAACTAAAATGTGCATCGAGAGTAAGAACTACTTCGAAAAAGTGACCATATATTAGTGCTTTGGGTTGTTCATTGTGTGATCCGCTAACTTGGACCAGTAGCCAAACTGCGTATTAGACCAGTAGTCCAATATACCGGAGCGGTGATCCGACCTTCCCCTATGTATGACTTGTAATTTAACGTACTTCCTACTATTAAAGCATTTTACTAAACACAATTTAAGTATATATATACTTAAAGTATTGGTATTGTTTAATTGATATCAATAAATATACTTTGGGCTTCAGAAGTACAAATACAAATTTACTAATTGGAGTCTGAAATGTTTTTTTTGGCTGAATTAAGATTTTATTCCTATTGCATAATCTATAGACACATTGTGCATATTAGTATTACGAAATGTAACGGAACGTATGTACAGTTCCTTTTCTAACTGTATGTCAACGAAAGCTATGAAATCATGTCACTGATCAACAAGCAGCTGCCAGAAAAATTGCACTATCTTATAAAGAAAAGACAACGTATATCAGACCTTCACCCGAGCCTTGTCGGTGGAGCTCGACCCCGGCTGTGTGAGGTCGTAGATGTGATAGTAGACGTCCCCACTGCGGGCGTTGTTGTCCGTCCACAGAGGCGCCAGCATTGCAAAGCCTTGTTTCCGCGCTGTTTGGCGTTTGGCGTAGCTCAGCATGTTCTCGTTGAGTCTGTCCGGGTACCGACTCTCGAAGTTCAGACCGAATGCGACGTAACCATTTGAATAGATCTGAAGATATATACCTGGGTGAAGTATGCTGTGCGCAGCAGCGGCAGCATAAGGGGCAGCGGCAGCGGCAGCGGCAGCGGCAGCGGCAGCGGCAGCGGCAGCGGCAGCGGCAGCGGCAGCGGCAGCGGCAGCGGCAGCGGCAGCGGCAGCGGCAGCGGCTGTGGTGATGGTAGTTGTGGTGATGGTGGTAGTTGTGATGGTGGTGATGGTGATGGTGATGGTGGTGGCGGTGGTGATGGTGTTGATTTTGGTGGTGGTGGTGATGATGGTGGTGGTGGTAGTGGTAGTGGTTGTGGTGGCGGTGGTGGTGATGGTGGTGGCGTGGTGGTGGTGTTGGTGGTGGTGGTTGTGGCGGTGGTGGTGGTGGTGGTGGCGTGGTGGTGATGATGATGGTGGTGGTGGTTGTGGTGGCAGTGGTGGTGATGGTGGTGGTGGCGTGGTGGTGATGATGGTGGTGGTGGTGGTGGTTGTGGTGGCGGTGGTGGTGATGGTGGTGGTGGTAGTGGTGGTGGTGGTGGTGGCAGTGGTGGTGGTGGTGGTGGTGGTGGTGGTGGTGGCGTGGTGGTGGTGGTTGTGGCGGCGGTGGTGGTGGTGGTGGTGGTAGTAGTGGTGGTGGTGGTGGTGGTGGTGGTGGTGGTGGTGGCGGTTGCGGTTGCGTTGGTGGTGGTGGTGATGGTGGTGGTGGTGGTGGCGGTGGTGGTGGTGGTGGTAGTGGTGGTGGCGTGGTGGTGATGATGATGGTGGTGGTGGTTGTGGTGGCAGTGTGGTGATGGTGGTGGTGGTTGTGGCGGTGGCGGTGGTGGTGGTGGTGGTGGTGGTGGTGGTGGTGGTGGTGGTGGCGGTTGCGGTTGCGTTGGTGGTGGTGGTGATGGTGGTGGTGGTGGTGGCGGCGGTGGTGGTGGTGGTGGTGGTGGTGGTGGCGTGGTGGTGATGATGGTGGTGGTGGTGGTGGTGGCGGTGATGGTGGTGGTGGTTGTGGCGGTGGCGGTGGTGGTGGTGGTGGTGGTAGTGATGGTGGTGGTGGTGGCGGTGGCGGTTGCGGTGGTGGTGGCGCTGTGCTCAGACACTCATCTCGCATCGAAGAAACGAGTATCATACCTTCAGACGTTTGTACTTTCCATTGAAGATTTGTACCTTCGGGACACGTATGAAATCGGACGCGCAACTTTTGCCCGTCCAATCACAGTTGACGCCGAATGTGTCATATATACTAGCGTCGCCTTGCGGTGGGCCGCACTGGTAGTATCGATGCCTGATGGCTGAATCAAGCAATCCACTTAGAAATGAACGTGTATCATTGTACACATACATGTAAAATATATTGTTTCGCTGAATAGCCCTATGTCACTCTTTGGTTGTTTAACAGAATACAATAATTGTTTAGGGAAATCAGCGTCATACGGCAAGTTTGGTTTCCTGAACACAATACGCAAATGAACGAGTCATTATTAAAATAATAGTAACAATGAGCCTGCATGTTCCGGGAGTATCTTTAAAAACAGTGGGCAGGTGGAAACGTGTTGCTTAATTACGCACGCATCGTCATTACCGAAATAATCATTATGCAAGCGTATATGTGATGTGTTAATTCGTGACCTAACCTGTTTCACATGTGTCTCCATCGTAAAGATCCGGCAGACAAGCGCATTCGAAAGCATTCGTTAGGTCAGAGCAAGATCCCCCATTCTGACACGGGTGGCTGGAACACTCGTCAATGTCTGTAGCAATATATTCGTTATTAGATTAGTTATTGTAGTACAATATCATTAAGACGCACGGGTAGACGGACGAAAGGACGGACGCGCACGCATGCACGCACGCACGCACGCACGGGCGCACGCGCACGCACACACACATTGAGATAACTCATTATCGTTTTCTTGACATCCGTGCCCGTAAACTATATGGGTTGATTGCCTATGATAGTCCAGTATATAGACTGGCGAAACATTAGGGCGTCAAGTCGCTTTCACGCCAGCTTAGTTAGCTTGTTTTTTTTTTTCGTCAAATCTGTTCGTCAAAATTTTAACCAAAACGCTCAACATTGTCATTCACACCGTTTCGAAGGATTGTAGACTGATCAGCCATGGTATGTTTAACAAGATTTATTAAGATTGCCATCCAACAAGTAGTACCCAGATGCCAAGTGGACAATGAAGCCATTGATTTATCGATATTCCTGCAATTGTTCATCTACGTATAACCCGCCCTCCTAACATATTGGTCAGTTCTGTTTTTAAAGATTTTCGCTCTGCTCACATTTACACATTAATGTAGATAGTTTGTTCCATTCGAGTATTGTCCTGAAAATGAGTACGTTCTGATATCCAATCAACACTGTTCCTTCACTAACGTTACCTCCTGTCCTCTTTTTCTACTATTTTTCCTAAGTGATAAAAAATATTTCTACTAATATTTTCATACCCATTCGATATCTTAATATTACTTGCGTCTTGTATTGTAAGTTGCTGCCAGACGAATTCTTGCAGATACGCCGCGTTGCACGAAAATAGCATAGCTACCTGGCGACAAATCATCATGACTAAACTGGACATTGTTTTTGCGGAGGCATTCATGGAGATAGAAACTTCACATATGCCGCTTTGTACTGATATAACACAGCCACCTGGATACAAAGCATCGCGACTAATCTGGACACCTTTAAATAATTGTACTGAAGTTAGCTGTGTTGGCGACCGAGGTTGTGCTATTACATCAAAGTGTATTACGATATTCTAGCTTACCTGTCTCACACCTGTCGCCGGTGTAACCAGCCACGCACGTGCAGCTGTAGGCGTTCACTTCATCAATACACGTAGCTCCGTTCATGCACGGATCACTTGAACATTCGTTAATGTCTGAAATGCATACGAAATCGTACGTGCATTGAATTAGTAGGTACTATGAACGCCTCGTATAAAGTCGTCCTGCTGAGGTGGCCGACAACCCTGAACTCAAGCTATCTGCGCATCGGTCTGCGCATCGTAGTCGCAACATGAAATCAACACAAAAGTTATATTGTCGATTGAAAGTAGGTAATTGTTGCCAATAATAAACACAGATGACACATGTTTTTGTAAAATAACATTACTTCTTGTGGGTACAATTTTGCTTTTTTATAACAGTTTTGCTGCTGACGTAGCTGTTACTATGTAATTATATTTAAAACATTTGCACGGGAACCCCAACTGTTTTTTTTTTACTTTTGTATTGATAAATAAATAGTAACTGAACATTTCGGCCAAGTTTTACTGAATTGGTTTTACTCCTTTTGGGTCAAATAATGTCGAAATTCTGCTTAATAAATTATATAAAATAATACATTTTACAATTTTTATGGGAGTTTGACATATTACGCTTTATATAATATGAATATATAAAATTGCAATATTCATGCAAGTTTTAAATTTGAATAGAAATAAATCATAAATGTTATGACTTATTATGATCAGAGTACAGTATTTAGCTAATTTTGCTGGTGACGTAGCAGCTACTATTTCAAAATATTTGCTAACTTTTTTGGCCTTTTTGGGCTTGTGGGGTCTAATGGATTTCAAACAACCTTTAAAATGTAAAGTTCCATTACCTTTATTTCAGGGTAATCGGCCACCTTAAAAGATCTACATTAAATTCAGGTTTATTCAAATTCGATATTTACTCTGCAGAAGACATAAATGTTTTGTGAGATATTCAGCCACGCTATACGAACTATATTATTGTTGTCCCAATCACTTCTACTAATAGTGTGTTAGTAGAAGTAGTAGTGTTCACACACGCACACACGCAAACACACACGCACATGCGCACGCGCACGCGCACACGTACTCACCATGTACGAATGGTACAACTACGAAAATGGAAAATAGTAGTCACTATGTTCAAACACACCTGCGTTACAGTTGTATCCGGCGTAACCTGTCACGCAAGTACATCTGTACTTGTTCACTTCATCGTTACACGTAGCTCCATTCATACATGGATCACTCGCACACTCGTTGATGTCTGTAAAAATAGTAAAGCATCGTGCCTGTGTATTAATTTCTTGGGCAGTGATATGTGGCACCGGCGAAGAAATGAAAAAACCTTCGCATGATAATCCGTTGTGTTGACATAATCACAAAGTCCCTTGCTGAATTATTGGAAATGACCTAATCCAATACGTAGATATTTCTACACATTGAACATCCTCTCAAAAAATTACTTCAGGATCACTAAGTTAAATAACATAAAAAAAAATGTTTTCTTGAAAACACAGCACATCTCAAGAGATTGTTTTCATTTGATTCAACCACACAGCCACTTGAAGACTAATCTGGACACGTTGTTTTGAAGTTGGCCATGTAGGCGACCGAGACTGCTCTACTACAACAATGTGCATTGTGTTATTCTATCATACCTGTCTCACACCTGTCGCCGGTGTAACCAGCCACGCACGTGCATGTGTACCCGTTCAATACATCGTTACACGTAGCTCCGTTCATACACGGGTTCACCAAACAGTCATTGAAGTCTGTAAATAAAATAGCAAAACATCGTGTGAGGGTATATTCATTATTTGGACAACGACGTGTCATCGGAGTGATCCGTAGTCGCTTTGGATCTTCGGTGAAAAACGTGAAACACGTTTGCACAGCACTATGTTGTGCTGATATATTCAACAATTTGTCAAGATACAACAAAGTGTATATAAGTTGATTCACTTATTCCGCCGTCGGAGACTATGGCAATATTATCTGGAGGTTTCCAAAAATGCGTTCACAATTGAATTTTGCGTGAACCGTGTGTCTCCAATGGCTGTCTCCGTGATACCTGTTATTGTGGTACCTGTTATTGTGGGTACCTGTTCGGATTCACAGAGATTCCCCGACTGAATCACTGAACATTATGTGATCCAATATTCTATTTTTTTTAGAAAACATCAAAAACCCAATGGAGTAATTATTTTAAGATAAAAGAAATAAATAGCTGTGTTCATATATCGACAATATTTGCGAAGTGCAAATAAAACAAAATGGTAAAATGACAATTCCTACGCGGTCGCTAAGTCTAAAAACGAAATGTGACAATGTTTAAAACACAGCAAGTGTCTGTTTTTTCCATCATTAATGCACACGACGAAAATGAAACAGTAGAAGGGGTTGCTCTGTGCGAAACTAAAGATTGTGCAGTGTTCCAAATCTTATTTCGTTTAGCAATTCGGTGAATTTTACGAGGCCTTATTAACCAACCACACAACGAGTATATATACATACTGGTTCCTCCATTGACAGATAACTTCTACAACGTTTATTAACGTGTGAATTTCATAACGAGGGATTACTAAGGCAGTTCGGTTTGTCAAGTACGTGAACTGCTTAGTCTTTGTGTGTTCCTGGTCAGTGTACGCGGAGGAAATACTGAAAACCGCAACTTCAGATGAGCCATTGGGCAGCACAATGACTTACACACCTCGTGGCAAGTAATTATGACTAATCTAAGTCACTCCAGATAGTCGTAATATGACGTGACCGAGGCTGCGCTGCTACAACAACGTGTATCGTGATACTCTAACATACCTGTCTCACACCTGTCGCCGGTGTAACCAGACACGCACGTGCACCTGTACGCGTTCACTTCATCGTTGCACGTAGCTCCATGCATGCACGGGTCACCGTCACAGTCATCGATGTCTGCAAACAATAATGTGTATGCAGTAGTTCCAATGGTCGGAGACACGCTACCTGGGTATATATTCTCACTCACAGAGAATTGTCAAACACAATGTGGAACTATACGGTTATACAGTAACATCATAAATATTGAAATTCCACAGACGTAGTAACTTTACGATTAAATAAATTGTACCTGCTCAGATATATCGACAATGGTTGGAAATAAAACATATAACGACATAGTAACAACGCTAATAAAAAATCGGCAAAGGAGCATGTTATTCTAATAAGCTCGAAACATGTCAAGCGACAGTTCTCATTGTGTAAGATCGCGTGATCAATGGAGGAGAATGAGGGGTTGTTTTTGTGCAACACAAGTGATCATACGGTTATTACAAGACGCATGTCTGCCATATTTCGGTGGGCTTCAAAATGAGGTTTTATTACTCACTCAGATGCAAAGTTGACAGCTTACATTTATTTTTTTCATAAATATGGATGTGTTGTGATGCAGTTCAGAGTGACAACCACTTTATGTTGCTTAACACCGGCACGTTACTGGCTAGTGGTGCGTTGCTTGCGGAGGAATTTATGTAGATGCTAACTTCAGATAGCCTTTGTTCACCGGGTGTTGTTCACATGCAATCCTTGTCAGCGTTGTCTGTCCTCTGCTGTGGTCTCGACTTGCCAATTATTGTATCTTGTCTAGCGAGTGTTTCTCTTGCCCTCCAGGGTTTCTCCTCTTGCCCTCCAGGGTGTCTTCTCTTGCCCTCCAGGGTGTCTTCTCTTGCCCTCCAGGGTGCTTTGCAGGATTGTTTATGAAATGGTGTTGTTCTGGGTGATGTGGCCGATGACAGCTTTCGTCGTTTCACCAAAAATGGCCTTTGCTTTCCAGCAAGGGAATCCACTTGTCTCACACATTTGTTTGTTTTATGTTCAATAGAAGAAATGCGAAGGAGTCTTCTGAAGCACATCGTTTGGTCAGTTGAAGACAAATAGTTGTGAATAATCCGGACAGTAATATATAGTTGTAATTGTATTGAAGATGTCATCGTAGGTGACAGATAATGGGCTACAAATAGTTGTGAATAATCCGGACAGTAATATATAGTTGTAATTGTATTGAAGATGTCATCGTAGGTGACAGATAATGGGCTGCTAAAAAAACGCGCATTGAGACACCCAGTCATACCTGTTTCACACGTGTCGCCCGTATAACCTGCCGCGCAGTTGCAGCTGTAGCCGTTCACGTCATCGAAACACGTAGCTCCATTCTTACACGGGATGCTCACACATTCATCGATGTCTGTAAAATCGGTCAAACACAGTGTCTGTGCATATTATTTTTTTTGGAAAACGACATGTTATCGCAATGCAATGATCAATAATTTGTGTTTTCATTGAAGAACCAAACGACGTTTGTATGACATTTCGTCGCCGTCGGTTCCTTCGAGGGTAATTCGGAGTAATCACGTGGTATTTGGATAATTCAAGGTAATTAGCTGTGACACATTGTTGGCGACTAGCGATTTGTTGCTTGCGGAGTAATGTATGTGGACATTAACTTCAGAAAGTCCGATGTGTATCGAATTGGATTAGTCAGTGACTAGTACTAATTACAACTAATCTTGAGAGCACCAAAGTTGTAATTGTGTCGAATTTGGGCTCTATTCCCGCTGAACTAAAATGCACAGCATTGGGAATTCAGCCGCCTAATATAATGAAACTGTTCTGGCTCGTAGTGATTATAGTATACGAAGTCCACGGCATTACGATAATCTAGCATACCTGTCTCACACCTGTCGCCGGTGTAACCAGCTGCGCATGTGCAGGTGTAGGCGTTCACGCCGTCGTTGCACGTAGCTCCGTTCTCACACGGATCAATGATGCATGCATCGATGTCTGTACAAAATAATAACAATACATCGCGCGTGTATATTCGCTTCCTGTGCAGCGATAAAATTATTATTTGTTTGATATATAGTTGCGTTGTCTTGACTCCCGAAACACAGCATGTAGTTAGGCGAATGCTGTTGAATCAATGATCCGTGAGCGCCCCTATGGCTGGACATTATATAATCCAATATAACCATTGAAATTCCACTCAAGTGATAATCTTAAGTTCGACCTTTAGCAATGTTAACGTAGAAAAACAAATGTTATCACATGAAAATAAACGAAGAATTTAAACACGTGGTCTGAATTTACTTCATTGGTTTGACTGAATATGATCTACTGTACCTGTCGCAGTCGTTGTTGTAGGATCGTCCATCAGTGTCGTGCCTGATCCGTCGTCGCCTGACCCAGTGGTGACGAACTCTTTTTTAGACGAAAAAACCATCAAAGGTGTTATGAACAATTCTGTTCAACACGCTGTTCGCAGAGAACATCACGGAGTTGCGATGTATTTATTCGACATAATTTAATAAAACAATACCACGCAATTGAAATGTTTCAGTAGTTACAACTGTGCCAGACAACTACTACAAAATACCATTCACGAAGCACATGACATTAATGTGTCCAATACTAAACAAATATTTATCAAAGATAACACCGACACTTGTTTAGTTAAAGTAAATCAGGAGTACGCCCAACACGATCCCATATCATCGCCAAACCGTGACCTACAATACCCAAATCTGATCCATTCACGCCTGTTGTATCATGTCGATCCTTCTATGATAGCACCACTTAAAAACACCCACGCCCGCACCCGTCCACCCTCCTACTCAGTGATTCAACTCATAAAACAACCAACTACCCAACCATCCGGCCGTCCAAATACAAAAACACATCAAAATAACCACCCATCCATCCATCCATCCATCCATCCATCCATCCATCAATCCATCCATGCATGCATGCATGCATGCATACATACATACATACATGCATGCATACATACATACATACATCCTTTCATTAATTTATTTATTCATTCATTCATCGATCCATCTATAAATACATATATACATACATACACTGATACACCAATCCCGGCCTCCCAGTCACCCAACCTCCCAACCAACACACTTCCCAACCACACAACCACCCACCCAATCATCAAAACAAACAATCATCCACCGACGTACCAAATCACCCAACCACACAACCACCAACCCAACCACCTAACCACATAACCACCCAACCACCCAGCCATTCAATCACCAAAACAATCAATTATCCACCAACGCACCAAACCACCCAAACACCAAACCTCCCAACCACCCAACCACCCAGCCTCCCACCCACCCACCCACCCACCCACCCACCCACCCACCCACCCACCCAACCCACACACCCACCCACACACCCCACCCACACACACACACCACCCACCCACCCACACAGCCACCCACCCACCCACCCACCCACCCACTCACCCACCCACCCATTGATATTAGTAATACCCTTATCACTCACCTTCGGCGCTGACGAAAAACGCCAAACACACAACCGCCAGGAGGCACCACTGAATCACTGGACTGTTCGTCATGTTGACTCCGCTTCACCACCTGCAATAAACATGCATTTATTATCCTTGTAAAGACACCGTTGTCCGGCGGGCACATGACAAATAGGTGTTTGCCACCAATGGCATCATGCCCAGGTTAAACAACCTGAATCATACGGGCAATCACTAGATGGCAGCACGACTCTACTAAAATATAGGTGGCGAGCGTATATCGTCCTGCTTCGATTATCCAGGTTCCGGGATGTGGCGCCAATTTTTGTCGCACACACCAGAGCCTGGATCCAAACCATACGTTTCACTGTGACGGAAATTATGTATTCACCCATGTTCTGGGTGCATACATTGTGAGATTAATTAGGCCCTCATCCAGGGATTTGGTTAACTCATCAAATAAGAGTAAACTTTTATTAGTGTCTACGATGCAATTGGAGTCAACTTTAAACGTTGATTATATTGACACAAATGTTAGTATCACATTGAAAAGTTAAGTCTTGGAAACAATATAATAGTGTACCATCTCGACAATGAAGTTGATTGGCTGCTGGCGCTTCACGTTAACGCCTGCACAAAACGGAGTGGGTAACAGTCAAACAATGTGTTCGAAGCAAGACTCTTTTTTGGCGAGTTTATGAAGGCGAAACAAGTAAATCTAAAAATATACGTGTTCAACGTTTTGCTTAACTTTGTTAGTATGTGTATACGTGTAGCATGCTGAATAGTCGCCTATGATGTTTTCCCTTTGAGAGCGACATATATTTTTTAAGCATGTATGAGAGCCAATTGGAAAAAGCATAGTACTCGGCCATATACATAGCCATGAATTCACGAACAAAGTAAAATATTAAATTTATACCGTGCCCCTCTAACATTCGTTTATCAGAACACGTTGCACTTTGACATCGGCAGAACTGTTCACACAAATGCCATTTCCACTTCTGTTGAAGAATCGTATCACTCTGCAATTGCTGCATGAAAGCTGTTAATTTTTATAATTCCATTACATAAGCCCAATCACTGTATATTGTTAGGTAGTAATTTATACAGCTGAGTGAACGAAATTGTTCAACGTTTAGCTTAACTTTGTTATTACGCGTATACTTGTAACATACTGAATAAGTCACGTATAAATGTTACCACCATCAACACCATTTCAACTTCTATTGAAGCATCCAGGCACGCTGTAATTGCTGCGCGAAATGTGCTCGTTTTTATAATTCCATCACAGAAACCCCACCATTGTATATTGCCAGGTACTCATTTATACAGCTGATTGAACTGGAGCAACGTGGGGTGAACGAAATGGCCCAGGTTTCGGAACGTCAGGACGAGCGCTCCGCCATATTGGCTAGTTCCTGTGTCGACACGTTTACTGCCACAACACCCGCCGTGTTTGCTACATGCTACTGTTTGACAGGATGGAATTACCTGTCTTTCCGGAAAAATAACCACAACGGAAATACAAGTATGATGTAGTTCACTTCGAATGACACATCATATCCTTAATAATATTTGTGTTATAAATAATATATTATTAATATTAATATTAATATTAATATTAATATTAATATTAATATTAATATTAATATTAATATTAATATTAATATTAATATTAATATTAATATTAATATTAATATTAATACTAATACTAATATTAATATTAATATTAATATTAATATTAATATTAATATTAATACTTAATATTAATATTAATATTAATATTAATATTAATATTAATATTAATATTAATATTAATATTAATATTAATATTAATATTAATATTAATATTAATATTAATATTAATATTAATATTAATATTAATATTAATATTAATATTAATATTAATATTAGTATTAATATTAATATTAATATTAATATTAATATTAATATTAATATTAGTATTAGTATTAATATTAATAATAATATATTATTTATAACACAAATATTATTAAGGATATGATGTGTCATTCGAAGTGAACTACATCATACTTGTATTTCCGTTGTGGTTATTTTTAATATTAATATTAATATTAATATTAATTAATAATTGTTGACTTGACGCAGATAGTGTTATTATTTATCATTGCGTTTAATTATATTTTAACAACTGTTTCAGCACTGACTGTCCGGGCATTTATTCTAGAGGGCTCGCGGGAGCGCCAATCGATGCCATGAACAACCGGTATCCGGTTGCCAAAGATATGGTAAACTGATTACACTGGCTCACACAAAGGAAATGTGTGAAGCCGACCGCAGTGTAACGTCACAAACAGCCTCGCATGGAGCTGTATGTATTTCACCAAAGATAAGACACGTCGACTCCTGGACATCATCAGACACTAACTTGACGAGTTGAATTTGGCGAAGAGCGACGAAAGCATTATATACTTGGTGTTGTACTATCACAAAATAATATATATTGGAACTTAATGGATTTAGAACATCTGAACCCACCACAAATAGGCGTCTCGCGTGTTTGGTTAGGTGGCAATATGGCTGACCGGTCCAACAGTGCGTGTAAACATGGTCTGAGCATAGGCCTACATGTCATGAGGTTAAACGAATCTACACACACACTGTGTACGAAGCAGGAACGTTAAGATTAGGCAGGATGACTCGCTAATCAGGGAGACACATGAAACCACATAAATGCCCGAATTCACCACAGCACATTGTCTCATTTATCTTAACAACGTGTCCAAACAATCGGTGTTAAGAAACTTGGGAATACTCCGCATTTTAGCCCTAATTGGCCAGCATCATAATTCAACAGGGTCTCAGCCAACAATTGCCACAAAATACGGACATGCACAATGATACGTAAATGTAGTATTAAAAATGGGTGAAATATGGTATCACGAAGCACTAAATATATTAGTTTGATTTGCGGTTCAGATCAGCATTACAGTTCCATTGCTCCTGTTGACACGTGACCCAGTACACCAGTCAACGGCCCACTTATATTATGTGTGCGTGCGTATCTGTGCGCGCGCAATCGGGTATGTGTTTCACTTAACAATAAATCCTTAATGTGTCGTTTATCTGTTAAAACGCGCGCCACGGGTCATGCTGAAAGGCCCCGCGTGAACAAAAGAAATTTTAAACCAGCATGGTTGTCGCTGGCAATTGATCAACACTTCTAGATTACCTTGTATTGCGGAAGTTCCCACAAAAATCCCTTCGGACAGTTGCATAGACTACATGCCACAAAAGCGTGCAAGTTCAAAGGCTGCACGTTAATAACTGTCGTAAGTAACTGATCTAGTTTTATTCGTTGCCATTCCAGAACGGTCACACAAAGGTAAGTCAGAGGTACTGAGTTGGGTGTAGATGGTGCTAGGGTATATCATCGACGTGTTCCCGAATCGAGTTTGTCAACGCAAATACCTTATTACTTTTGCAACATAAAAGCTATAGTCTCCTGAGGGCGAGTACTGACATAAAAAGTGAGTTTATGTAAGAAGTTAGTAAAACGGGATATTATTAAACACATTCGTGAAATACGCAACATATACGCCGGTGCTTGTCGGTGCACTAATCAAATAAACGGAACAATTAATAGAAGTAGGACACTCAGTCCAGTTTTCTCGAGAAATACATTCCGTATCCTAATTTGTTGTGAGTTTTGTAGACGATTACTAATAGTCATGCGTTAACGAATTATAAATACAATTGTACCGTTTATCCGAACGTAACAGCAAATATTAACTGTACACAAAAAAGTTGCAAAAAAATCTTCCAGAACCTTACTGGGCCAGAGCAGAGTTTGAGCTGACTTTTCGTTGGTAAAAAAGATTGACATTGAGCGCCGTTCAGGGTTGGACAATGAAACCAGTGTTGTCATTCTTTCAGTAAAGGCGAACTGTAGCTCAAACTCCCAGAGCTGTGATCCGTCGCAGGAAGTCTTGCGGAAAGCAAGTTCTGCCACTGTTGGCTACGTCGACACAGCGATTCATTTCTCCTATATACAAATACTTTGTTTATTTTGCATTTCTTTGTTGTGTTTGCTTTGTTTACTTTTGATGTGTTATATGTGGGTCAGTTGGTTAATAATCTCAGTCATTTTGACCGTCACAGTTTTACACGTATGCTGGTGGGCCTAGTGTGCAGCAGATGGCGTTAAGAACCCGTGAACCGACCTGTTGAGCGATCACACAAGTCACGCTTACCAGTTCGTGCGGGCAGTGAGAATTATTGCATACATGTCAACTCTCCGTCATCCGTACGGAGTGTCCGTCCGTTTTGATATAGCTTTTAAATCTCCGTCCTCGTCGTTTGGTGTTCAACGGATGAAGCATTATTACTTTTTTATTTTTCTTGAATAGTCCTCTTCCATAAAATCGTTCGATAATCCCTCGGGTACCAGGAGTTCGATAATCCCTCGGGTACCAGGAGTTGGTGTGTTTAAATGTCGATGATGATTCGCAGGCGTAGTTGATCGCCTGATCCAGGAAACCCAGTAAAGAGACCCTATCAATCGTATTTCATTGATAGTTGGTCGAAAGACTGGCCAGTCAAAAGTGTAATGATTTTATATATAAGTCATAAAGTCGATATGTGTGCAGAAAGGCGTGCTTCTTATATGCATGTCAACTGGCCAACTGCATAGTGTACAACACTGCAAACAACACTGCAAACGGTGTCATAACTATCAAAATGGCTGCCAGTTACAATGTCAAGTTTCACACATATCATACCAAGTGTCATAACTGCTAAGTATCAGTTCTCTGCGTTCAAACTAAATTATTATTATTATTATATGATCCATGCGTGTATCCCGTGTGGGTGGTGGTATGGTCCATGCGTGTATCCCGTGTGGGTGGTGGTATGGTCCATGCGTGTATCCCGTGTGGGTGGTGGTATGGTCCATGCATGTATCCCGTGTGGGTGGTGCTATGGTCCATGCGTGTATCCCGTGTCGGTTGTGCTATGGTCACTGCGTGTATCCCGTGTGGTTGGTGCTATGGTCCATGCGTGTATCCCGTGTGGGTGGTGCTATGGTCCATGCGTGCATCCCGTGTGGGTGGTGCTATGGTCCATGCGTGTATCCCGTGTCGGTTGTGCTATGGTCCTGCGTGTATCCCGTGTGGGTGGTGCTATGGTCCATGCGTGTATCCCGTGTGGGTGGTGCTATGGTCCATGCGTGTATCCCGTGTGGGTGGTGCTATGGTCAATGTGTGTATCCCGTGTGGTTGCTGCTATGGACCATGCGTGCATCCCGTGTGGGTGGTGCTATGGTCCATGCGTGTATCCCGTGTGGGTGGTGCTATGGTCCATGCGTGCATCCCGTGTGGGTGGTACTATGGTCCACGCATGTATCCCGTGAGGGTAGTGCTGTGGTCCATGCGTTTATCCCGTGTGGGTGGTGCTGTGGTCCATGCGCGTATCCCGTGTGGGTGGTGCTATGGTCCATGCGTGTATCACGTGTGGGTGGTGCTATGGTTCATTCGTGTATCCAGTGTGGGTGGTGCTATGGTCCATGCGTGTATCCCGTGTGGGTGGTGCTATGGTCCATGCGTGTATCTCGTGTGGGTGGTGCTATGGTCAATGTGTGTATCCCGTGTGGGTGGTGCTATGGTCCATGCGTGTATCCCGTGTGGGTGGTGCTATGGTCCATTCGTGTATCCCGTGTGGGTGGTACTATGGTCAATGTGTGTATCCCGTATGGGTGGTGCCATGGTCCATGCGTGTATCCCGTATGGGTGGTGCTATGGTCCATGCGTGTATCCCGTGTGGGTGGTGCTATGGTCCATGCGTGTATCCCGTGTGGGTGGTGCTATGGTCAATGTGTGTATCCCGTGTGGGTGGTGGTATGGTCCATGCGTGTATCTCGTGTGGGTGGTGCTATAGTCAATGTGTGTATCCCGTTTGGGTAGTGCTATGGTCCATGTGTGTATCCCGTGTGGGTGGTGCTATGATCCATGCGTGTATCCAGTGAGGGTGGTGGTATGGTCCATGCGTGTATCCCGTGTGGGTGGTGCTACAGTCCATGCGTGTATCCCGTGTGGGTGGTGCTATGGTCCATGTGCGTATCCCGTGTGGGTGGTGCTATGGTCCATGCGTGTATCCCGCGAGGGTTATGCTCTTGACGTGCGCCGGCACACCAGTCTGCGAGTCACACGAAAGCCAGCCATGCGTGACACGATGGTGTGTCCAGTATGTGGTGGCTGACAAAGTCAATGTCATCCAGGTCATTCGAGCGCACTCCATTGCAAAAACAGTGGGTCTCGCTGTGAGGGGCCTTTTCGATGGCAAACAAGATTGTCATCGATGACGGTTCAGAGGTGTACAACGAGGCGACTGCTGCTCGTGTCTCAGTAGGACGACGGCGTCCAAACTAGTGATTCATTTGTCTATTAAAAAAAATATTTTGCTCCTTTCGGATGTTGATGTGTTCGCTTTGTTTGCTGTGATGGGCTCTGGATGTGAAATGGTGGAACGATCGTTCGTGCAAGTGGCGACCAGGTGCGAGGCAGTCGGGCATACGCGGGACGACTTTGAATGACTAAGAATCTCAGTCATTTATCACAAGTTGACACCTGTATAATCGGGTCGGATGTTTTCCGGACAAAACGCAAAAGCTTTCTAATGACGGAACGCTGGACAGCATACTTATACTAGGTTGACACTAGACAACAGGGCTTATATAATTATCAGATAGATAATAAAACTAATATTAAACCTCGCGGTTGGTTGGTTGGTTGTCCATGGATACAATTTAACCTTGATATCACAACAACATTTGCGGTGTTTGCATTTTTGTGGTTATTAATTAGTAGTGGAAATGGTGTACCTTGCAATGTTTAAATCATCGCATTTCGCTACAATACAAGTGATTGACTATGATTATTTTACCATCTACCCCATGCAGTATGTCAACATTATGTTCGGTTGAAATAATCCCAATTAGTAACTATCGGTACATGAGACATTTTATATTGAGTTAGTGGGCGCACATTTAGAAAATACCCAAATATGTGCCCATGGCTGAGGCAACAATATACCTAATAATGGTAGCGATGTGGATTTATTTTGGGCTTATTTTACCGATTTTAACATTGAAAAACATATATATTTATGCTACGCATATATATATATATATATATATATATATATATATATATATATATATATATATATATATATATATATATATATATATATATATATATATATATATATATATATATATATATATATATATATATATATATATATATATATATATATATATATATATATATATATATATATATATGTAACAACGTACCGTTGTTACTGTTGCTACTGTTGCTACTGTTGTTACTGTTGTTACTATTGCTACTGTTGTTATTGTTGCCACTGTTGCTACCGCTGCTACTGTCGTTACTGTTGCTACTGTTGCTACTGTTACTACTGTTGTTACTATTGCTACTGTCACTACTGTTGCTACTGCTGTTACAGTTGCTACCGTTGCTACTTTTGTTGCTGTTGTTACTGTTGCTACTATTGTTACTGTTGTTACTCTTGCTAATGTTGTTACTGCTGTTACTGTTGGTACTGTTGCTACTGCTGTCACTGTTGCTACTGTTGCTACTGTAGTTAGTGTTGCTACAGTTACTGTTGTTATTGTTGTTACTGTTGTTACTGTTGCTACCGTTGTTACTGTTGCTAATGTTGTTACTATTATTACTGTTGCTAGTGTTGTTACTGTTGTTATTGTTGGTACTGTTGCTACTGTTGTTGCATTTGTTACTGTTGCTACTGTTGCTACTGTTGTTATTGTTGCTACTGTTGCTATGGTTTTACTGTTGTTACTGTTGTTACTGTTGTTACTGTTGCTACTGTTGTTTCTAATGTTGTTACTATTGCTACTGTTGCTACTGTTGTTGGTGTTGTTGCTGTTGTTACTGTTGCTCATATTTCTTCTGTTGCTACTGTTGTTGCAGTTGTTACTGTTGCTACTGTTGTTATTATTGCTACTGTTGCTATTGTTGTTACTGTTGCTACTGTTGCTACTGTGGTTACTGTTTTTACTGTTGTTACTATTGTTAGTGTTGCTACTGTTGGTACTGTTGTTACTGTCGCTACTGTTGCTTCGGTTGTTACTGTTGCTATTGTTGTTACTGTTGCTACTGTTGCTACTGTTGTTGCTGTTGCTACTGTTGTTGCTACTTTTGGTACTGTTGTTGCTACTTTTGGTACTGTTGTTACTGTTGTTACTGTTATTTGTGTTGCTACTGTTGGCACTATTGCTACTGTTGCTACTGTTGTTGGTGTTGTTGCTGTTGTTACTGTTGCTACTGTTGTTATTGTTGCTACTGTTGCTAATGTTGTTGCTGTTGCTACTGTTGCTACTGCTGCTACTGTTGTTATTGTTGCTACTGTTGCTAATGTTGTTACTGTTGCTACTGTTGCTACTGTTGCTACTGTTGTTACTGTTGCTACTGTTGCTACTATTGTTGGTGTTGTTGCTGTTGTTACTGTTGCTAATGTTGCTACTCTTCTTAACGTTGTTACTGTTCTTACTATTGCTACTGGTGTTTCTGTTGATACTCTTGCTACTGCTTTTAATGTTGCTACTGTTGTTACTGTTGCTATTATTGTTGGTGTTGTTGCTGTTGTTACTGTTGCTATTTTTGCTACTGTTGCTTCTGTTCTTAACGTTGTTAATGTTCTTATTGTTGTTTCTATTACTTCTGTTGTTACTGTAGCTACTCTTGCTACTGCTGCTAATGTTGCTACTTTTGCTAATGTTGCTACTGTTGCTACTGTTGTTACTGTTGCTACTGTTGCTGATATTACTACTATTACTACTGTTATTACAGTTATTACTGTTAGTAGTATTACACATGTTAATTTCGTATGTAGCTCAAAGCAGCAGTGTGTCCCTAGTTCACGGATGATTCCACATTTTAAATGTAATTAGTGTTAACAAAACAACATCCCACGTTTATAATTTGGGTGTCCGTGCGTGAATTTGACTTCAATAAAATAATCTCGTTAATTTATCGCTTAGTTCAACATGGATTAAATAAAAAATCCCACTTGTATAATATTCGTGCGTGCGTGCGTGCACGTGTACATGCGTGTGTTTTACTTCAATAAAATAATCGCGTTAATGTATCGCTTTATTTCATCATGGATCAAACAAAATGTGCGCCACTGGTTCTGCTGAAAGGTCCTTCACGAACAAAATAAATGTGAAGTTACTATTGTAGCCGTAGCTGTAGATTACTTTGTTAGTATATTACTTTGAAGTCAGCCCAAGTGAAATCACCTTCGTCACACCGTCAACAGTGAGCACTCCCTGTCTGACCGTGTCACTCACCTCCGCACCCAACACCGCTACAAAAGGTATCTCAACATAACATAGTGTATTTTAGTGCTACTGTGGTCCATTGGAAATCATCCTATACAAAAAAAACTGGCTCGTTGCAGACACGTAAAATAGTGCGGTCTTTGACATTTCTATCTATCTGATACGACAACATGAACGCTAGCTAGCTACTTGATGTCTCGTCCAGTTTTTTCTATCCTGAAGTATTCATTTATGATTAAATGGAATGTATTTTGCATAGTAGATTATATGCATGCTATAGCTTTGTTGAATTATCTTGCACGATCAAGCGAATTGTTTTCTTGTGAAAAGGATTAATTTACTAGGTGTCTAAATTATCCAATTAGAGACACTTTCTGCTGAAATACCGAATAGGTAAGCAAGTTATAATTGTCACTTATTTTTAGGAGTGGGGGGGGCGAACACTGTGTTTTAACCCTTTTGTCTCTTACTGTTAACACCATTCAAGAACTAGCGTATCATGGCTAGCTCACGACTATAAAAAGTACGGTTTCCTATACATTTTCCGTCGCATAATTGTAACCAGTGTCCCTTGTTTCGCAAATATCTACATATAATACAAGTGTACACATTTTGCGTATCTTAAGTGGTTTGGAATAAATATATATATATATATATATATATATACATATATACACAATGTTAGTCAACAACGCGTCTACAACGAATGACGTGGTACTTACCTTGCGCGAATGCTTTTCCTGTTGACAGTCGTTTCCATCAACGTGACGAAAGTTCTGAAGTAGTATTCCGGAAAGAAGCAAACAGGTAACGTTCGGCTTGTAGCTGATCAACGTTATGACTCGGACTCAGAGTAGCGGGGACATATGAACAAACATTAACAATACAGGGTGGAGCGAGTTTGTTCCGGGGCACTAAACACTGAAGGGCAGCACGAGCCGTGAGCATATCTGATAACATTCATGCTTTTCAAATTGTATCAATGATTCATATTTATTGGGGCCTATATATATATATATATATATATATATATATATATATATATATATATATATATATATATATATATATATATATATATATATATATATATATATATATATATATATATATATATATATATTATTATTACTGTTAATTCTTCTGAAAATGATATAGTGTAATATATTGAATTAAGAAAATAAAATTATATTGAATACAAGAACAGCTAACTAAAACAGAATGAAACTCACTTTGCGAGAATACCACTATAATAGTATTTATTAATTATATAACTGAATGTAACTAACAACGTCTAATTGTGTCGTTGTACACAATTAACATCAAAAAGAAATAAATATGTAGTTGGATGTACAAGCGTTCGAGGATGTTATTTGTTGATATAAAATAAGTTATGTGTTCAGAGAATCGCTTCGGCAACTAGCGCCTTAACGTCTGGTGGCGGCGCCGTTGCCGTCGCTCAAGAATATATAATAAGTTACCATCCCTTTCTTGCCCTAGTTTAGCCTGGCACGCCGCCATTGGCTGCATTCAGGTCAAATGGGACGATCAATTGTTGGTCAAGGCCACAGAGGCGGAATGCATGGCTGAATGCCCTGACGATAACACCGTACGATTGCATCGACTGCGGGATTTCAAGCTGGTCATGCGCAACGAAGCGTCACCAAATACCATGCGATGTCTAGACACTGTTCAAGGGGAGATATACTCCGTGATCTCATATGATTTACTGCCGTATACTGGGTAGGCTTGCATTCAAACTGTTTATTCAGGGTCGCGCTTGGACTAAAATTCAGAATGTAGGAAATAAAGTCACGGAAATAAGTCACAGGAAAGAAAGACACAGAAAAAAGTCAAAACGTTAAACGCATGTCTAGTTCTTTGTAGTTGTAATATAAGTTGAAATACAAAATACAAAACAAACTATATATTGACATATGATTAGAGATAACATAAGTATTTGGCCACCCATCGTTCGTGTTATTGATACTTTCAAAGCTGACTCTGTTGCTGGTGGTTAAATTCCCTGTCTCAGTCAGAGTGTGTGGATGGCTCCAGTCGAGGTTTAATGCTATGTCACAGGGTTGCCATTCAGAGCAACAAACTCCAGACGGCAATAATAATGTAATCTCCTAATATGTCATGTCATTTTGGCCCATTACTGATAATACTACTACAGACATTCTTTGCTTGGTCATATGTCCTCAATGCATAATTGTGTACATGCATATTTCCATATGATATCAAACAAGTGCGTGTATACCCACTTTTTGAGAAGACATATATGCCTAAATATAACCTTAGCAACTGGAGAAATGCTTTTAATCTTAACTTCAGTTCCAAAATACTTGAAAAGGTTGTCGCAAAACGCATTGGGTCTCACAATAGATCAAGATCATTACATCATATACGGCTTACAAACAGCTTCATTCTACAGAGACTGCTAAAGATGTAACTCTAAATATGGATATAGGTAAAGTAACTGCACTTACCTAGATTTATACATAATTATGTGCATTTGATACAACTGATCACACAATTCTTATTAACCGCTTGTCGTTATGGCACGGTGTATTTTGTACAGCTTTGACATGGTTTTCGTCATACTGTATCTAACTGCCTTTCGTCTGCGCTCCCTATTTCATGTGGTGAAAAAGAGACACATATACAGAGAGACACATATACACGGAGACACGGAGGAACGGAGATACGGAGAAATTTAGACAGGGCGTCACATATACACGGACACACGGAGATACGGAGACAAGGAATAACAGAGACACAAAAACATAGACACGGAACGCATAGACGCAAAGACACAGAGACACGGAGACACGGACACACAGAGAGACAAAACCATATAGACACGGAGACACAGAAACACGAAGACATAGAGACAAGGAAAAACACGGAGAAACAGTCACACAGAGACACGGAGACAAGCAGACCCCAAGTCATCGAGACAAAGATATGCATATACATAGAGACACATAGACACGGAGACACGGAGACAAGGAATCACCGAGACACAGAAAAGCATAGACACGGAACGCATAGACGCAGAGACACAGAGACACAGAGACACGGAGACACAAAGAGACAGAGCCACATAGACACAGAGACACGGAGACATAGAGATATAGAGACAAGGATACACATAAACACGGTAAAACAGTCACACAGAGACACGGAGACAAGCAGACCCCAAGTCACCGAGACAAAGATATGCATATACATAGAGACACATAGACACGGAGACACGGAGACAAGGAATCACCGAGACACAGAAAAGCATAGACACGGAACGCATAGACGCAGAGACACAGAGACATGGAGACACGGAGACACGGAGATACAAAGAGACAGAGCCACATAGACACAGAGACACGGAGACATAGAGACAAGGAATTACAAAAACACGGAGAAACAGTCACACAGAGACACGTAGACAAGCAGACACCAAGTCACCGAGACAAAGATATGCATATACACAGAGACACATAGACACGGAGACACGGAGACACAGAGACATAGAGACACGGAGACACGGAGACACATATACACGGACACACGGACACACGGAGACACGGAGACAAGGAATAACCGAGACACAAAAGCATAGACACGGAATGCATAGACGCAAAGACACAAAGACACGGATACACGGAGACATAGAGACAAGGAAACACAAAAACACGGAGAAACAGTCACACAGAGACACGGAGACAAGCAAACACCAAGTCACCGAGACAAATATATGCATATACACAGAGACACATAGACACGGAGACACGGAGACATAGAGACACGGAGACACGGAGACACGGAGATACGGAGACAAGGAATCACCGAGACACAGAAAAGCATAGACACGGAACGCATAGACGCAGAGACACAGAGACACGGAGACACAGAGACACGGAGACACAAAGGGACAGAGCCACATAGACACAGAGACACGGAGACATAGATATATAGAGACAAGGAGACACATAAACACGGTAAAACAGTCACACAGAAACACGGAGACAAGCAGACACCAAGACCCCGAGACAAAGAGACGCATATACACAGAGACACGGAGACGCATAGCCACATATGTACATAGGCACATAGACACGGAGACACGTAGACACATATGTACATAGGCACGTATACACGGAGACACGGAGACGCATAGCCACACATGTACATAGGCACATAGACACAGAGACACGGACACACGGAGAAACAGAGACACATATATGCACAGAGACACATAGAGAGAGACACGGAGAGACGGAGACAAGGATATACATAGACGCAGGATATACACGGAGACATTGAGACGCATAGACGCATAGACAAATAGACCCGTTGACTAAATACGGATAAAAGTAAAGTAATTGCACTTACCTTGCTTGATATATATGTGCATTTGATATAACTGATCACACCATTTTTATTAACAGCTTGTCGTTATGGCACGTTGTATCTGGTGTAGTTTTGAAATGGTTTTCGTCATATCTAACTGCTTTTCGTGTCTGCGTTCCATATTTCATATGGGGTTTCCCAGAGTTTTGTCCTTGGACCTTTTCTTTTCACTATATGCTCAACTAACAGCTTGAATCACCACCTCTATGTAGATGACACTCAGATCTACATTTCTTGGTAAACTTCGTGTTATCTATTTTCCTTCTTCTTGTGCAAGTACTTTGCTTTCAGGAATTAAAACAGTTCTACATTAGCTGATTTCTTCCCATCCAATTTAATAACTAACACTGACAATAACTGACGTCTTCCCCGTAAATATTTAGTTGAATTACCTATTTATGTTCAGAGCTCCCTTGTCTTGCTAGTGAGGTTACTGGTGGTGCTGTACAAAATCTCACACGCTCTACAGATAAACAAGACAAGAGCGTCAATCGCCCGCCCCCTGAGTGGATACGGACTGCTGCTCTGTCTACGAAGAAGCGCATATAGAAAAAAAGCAAACGGAACAATGACTGAGTACCACAAAGGATGGGCTCAGGTAACTAATGGATGCAGTCGGCACAAATAGGAGTAATTGACCAGGACGTTTTGAGGATTTCAAATACAAAAAGGTCAGAAATAACTGATTGTCAATGGAGTCTAATGATAAATCACGCCGGAGCTTCATGATTCCACCTGCTCGTGACCTAGTCCTGCTGCCCGGTGTTGTGTTATAGGTAGACACATAATATGTATTAATCATGTAAAATGTGACAATAATTCAACAGTGAATGCACCAACGATAGATCTCCCTGTTAAAGATAGCGTCTTCAAAGACATGCCGCCATACACTACCCTAGAGGCACCTAAATGGCAATCTTAATTGTCCGGTGCAGTTTTTGTGTAATTTGAGTTTTTCCAGGCGCAGGCAATCAGTTTTTAAAAGGAATGTACGGTCTTTATTGGGTAACCGAACAACTGTTTTAGTGGATATTTCGACATTGAATTTATTAGTATTTATAACATTTCGGTTGATTAAAATATCCACACCATACAAAACTATCATATGTATCATACTTTAATATTTTCGAGTTTACACGATTAGTCTGTCAAATTCCCTTTTTGTTGAGTGTTTGACTGTAAAGACAGCATAGCAATAAATGTTGAAACATAAGTCATAGCATTATTACTTTAAATGTACTTTGAGATCGCAAAGAGTAAGGGGCTAACCATGAATACTTCACGCTATTGTTTGACCTTTGAGACCCCCACCACTTGTCACGCTTCATATCGCTGGCTTCGATGCCCCCCTAAAACTACGCTCGCTTAGAGAAAGATCCCCTCCACCTGTTAAGCATACATCTATTTTTCATAAAGTTTGCAGACTTTTCCGCGCCATTTCTGGTCTAGCCCCCACACACACCCGACACAGACACCACTCTTCGTTTTACCTTCCCCTCCATTGCTGGTCTAGCCCCCCCCCACACACACCCGACACAGACACCACTCGTCATTTTACCTTCCCCTCCATTGCTGAGCTAGCCCCCACACACGCCCGACACAGACACTACTCGTCATTTTACCTTCCCCTCCATTGCTGGTCTAGCCCCCACACACACCCGTCACAGACACTACTCGTCGTTTTACCTTCCTCTCCATTGCTGGTCTAGCCCCCCCCCACCACCACACACCCGATACATACACCACTCGTCATTTTACCTTCCCCTACATGGCTGGTCTAGCCCCCACACACACCCGACACAGACACTACTCGTCGTTTTACCTTCCCCTCCATTGCTGGTCTAGTCCCCCCCACACACACCCCACACAGACACCACTCGTCATTTTACCTTCCCTCCATTGCTGGTCTAGCCCCCACACACACACTCGACACAGACACCACTCGTCATTTTACCTTCCTATCCGTTACTGGTCTAGGCCCTCGCCACATACCCGACACATACACCACTCGTCATTTTACCTTCCCATCCATTGCTGGTCTAGCCCCCCACACACACCCGACACATACTCCACTCGTCATTTTACCTTCCCATCCATTGCTGGTCTAGCCCCCCACAAACACCCGACACATACACCACACGTCATTTTATCTTCCCCTCCATTGTTGGTCTAGCCCCCACACACACACCCAACACAGACACCACTCGTCATTTTACCTTCCCTCCATTGCTGGTCTATCCCCCCACACACACACCCGATACATACACCACTCGTCATTTTACCTTCCCCTCCATTGCTGGTCTAGCCCCACCACACACCCGACATATACACCACTCGTCATTTTACTTTCCCCTCCATTGCTGGTCTAGCCCCCACACACACCCGACACAGACACCACTCGTCATTTTACCTTCCCCTCCATTGCAGGTCTAGCCCCCCCCACACACACCCAACACAGACACCACTCGTCATTTTACCTTCCCCTCCATTGCTGGTCTAGCCCCCCCACACACACCCGACACAGACACCACTCGTCATTTTACCTTCCTATCCGTTGCTGGTCTAGGCCCCCGCCACATACCCGACACAGACACCACTAGTCATTTTACCTTCCCCTCCATTGCTGGTCTAGTCCCCCCACACACCCGACATATACACCACTCGTAATTTTACTTTCCTCTCCATTGCTGGTCTAACCCCCCCACACACACCCCACACATACACCACTCGTCATTTTACCTTCCCATCCATTGCCGGTCTAGCCCCCCACACACACCCGACACATACTCCACTCGTCATTTTACCTTCCCATCCATTGCTGGTCTAGCCCCCCACACACACCCGACACATACACCACACGTCTTTTTATCTTCCCCTCCATTGTTGGTCTAGCCCCTACACACACCCGACATGTACACCAATCGTCATTTTACCTTCCCTCCATTGCTGGTCTATCCCCCCACACACACACCCGATACATACACCACTCGTCATTTTATCTTCCCCTCCATTGCTGGTCTAGCCCCCCCCACACACCCGACATATACACCACTCGTCATTTTACTTTCCCCTCCATTGCTGGTCTAGCCCCCCCACACACCCGACACAGACACCACTCGTCATTTTACCTTCCCCTCCATTGCTGGTCTAGCCCCCCCCACACACACCCGACACAGACACCACTCGTCATTTTACCTTCCCCTCCATTGCTGGTCTAGCCCCCACACACACCCGACACAGACACCACTCGTCATTTTACCTTCCCCTCCATTGCTGGTCTAGCCCCCAAACACACCCGACACAGACACCACTCGTCATTTTACCTTCCCCTCCATTGCTGGTCTTGCCCCCACACACACACCCGACACAGACACCACTCTTCATTTTACCTTCCCCTCCATTGCTTGTCTAGCCCCCACACACACCCGACACAGACACCACTCGTCGTTTTACCTTCCCATCCATTGCTGGTCTAGCCCCCCCCCACACACACACATCCAACACAGGCACGCCACATCAACCTCCGTGTCTTCGTCGACAACGAATAACAGCCGATGATGATGATGATGACGATAATGATTTATTGTCTCCGCAAATAGTGTAGCAGGGATTTCGTATATGAATGTATTGCACTGTACATTATAAAAAAATAAACACCACATTACAGCAACTGTCCATACGACGCTATCTTCCGCGCATACGAGGTTGTCCCGAAATAAGGCTACGCCGCGCAACTGTGAAGGCTTTCAACAATCGCCTTTGTACCGCGCGGTTTCGGCTACGCGAATACAACTAAACACAGGCCAACAAGTATTCAACACAACAACGGTCGACTTATTTATAGATGCGTAGAAGGAACACTTTTCGTGAATAGACCAACTCGACCATGCATTGACATGAGATCTTCCTCTTCCTGTTAGCGGACCACACTGCTTTGTGTCAACGTGTTGACTCGGTAGACAAGTAGAAGTACGTCTACAAACTGAACCCAGCGCTTCGCAGTTGACAACGCAAACGACAACGCGAACGACAAGGTAGTTCTCCCATTTCAGATGCACCCATTTCTTCGATTCTGACACGCGGGCGGGCGGGCGGGCGGGCGGGCGGGCGGGCGGGCGGGCGGGCGGGCGGGCGGGCGGGCGGGCGGGCGGGCGGGCGGGCGGGCGGGGGGCGGGCGGGCGGGCGGGCGGGCGGGCGGGCGGGCGGGCGGGCGGGCGGGCGGGCGGGCGGGCGGGCGGGCGGGCGGGCGGGCGGGCGGGCGGGCGGGCGGGCGGGCGGGCGGGCGGGCGGGCGGGCGGGCGGGCGGGCGGGCGGGCGGGCGGGCGGGCGGGCGGGCGGGCGGGCGGGCGGGCGGGCGGGCGGGGGCGGGCGGGCGGGCGGGCGGGCGGGCGGGCGGGCGGGCGGGCGGGCGGGCGGGCGGGCGGGCGGGCGGGCGGGCGGGCGGGCGGGCGGGCGGGCGGGCGGGCGGGCGGGGCGGGCGGGCGGGCGGGCGGGCGGGCGGGCGGGCGGGCGGGCGGGCGGGCGGGCGGGCGGGCGGGCGGGCGGGCGGGCGGGCGGGCGGGCGGGCGGGCGGGCGGGCGGGCGGGCTAGGCTAGGGGGCGCGGTGGTTTAGCGGTTAGAGCGTCGGACTCTCAGTCGGGAGAACCCTCGATTCCTCTTGCTGCCGTTTCGAAGCTTTGGCAATTTCGTTCACCCCACGTTGTCACAATTCACTCAGCTGTAAATGAGTAGGTGGCGACAGACAGTGTTGCACATGTGAATGAATAGTCTTCGTGCAGTAATGGTAGCGTGGCTGAACGCTTCCCAGAAAAGTCGAGATGGCGATATGCTTTGCTGACATAAATTTTTTTTTAGTTAAAAGTTAATGCTCTTAATTTATTTGTAGACACTTTTCACTAAATCCAAAATAACTTAGATTTCACTCAGTGGTTTAGTATCTCTAGTCCCCCCCGGGGCTACTGGGACAAATGAGGGGCTACTGGGACTAACGGGGGGCTACTGGGACTAACGGGGGGCTACTGGGACTAACGGGGGGCTACTGGGACTAATGGGGGCTACTAGGACTAATTATCACTTTATTTAAATATTTGGGCAATGCGCTATCCAATCAATGTGTGAAAGATAAATGAGGCTTTAATCGATTAACTCTCACAGGACACTTTCAAGATCTATAATTACTTTCACCTTTCGAAAGAAATATAAACAACAATTATTTGATGAATGCTTATTTTATTGTGTTAGATTGTTATACTATAATCAAATTATTGTCAAAATAAATAAATGAACATTGTATTGTCAAAACAAATAATGAATACTCTAAGAGGGCATGTGGTAAATGAATGGCATACCGACCGGGTGGTTACTGGGACTCAATTCTCACATTTATTTCGGGGGGCTATTGGGATGATGCCAATTCAATATTACAATTTCCATTTAAATGTAATGCTTGCAAAACAAATTGGTAAATATGAACTATCCTTTGTATAAATCATTACAGTTTTTCTTGAGTAAAAGTTTAGTCCTCTTAATTAATAATTATGTATAGATCGCATGTACTAGTAGACCAAGTCATCTATGAGTAGGAAAATCGGATTCGGCTTTAAATGGGCAGTAGGCGAACTGGGAAGCCCTGTCAAGATTCTCCATAAAGCCACAATAGACGAAATGGGAATATGCGAAATGGGCATGAATAATATTATGACGGTAGGCGATGTTTAATAAGATGTAACAAAATTCCCATTCAAAGCAACATACTCCAGACTGCAATAATAACGTCATCTCCTAATAAGTCACGTGATCTTGATCCATTACCGATACTACTACTAAGACGTGTCTTGATTCTTTACTTGGTCCAGTAACACATATCATCAATGCATACATGTGTTTATGTATATTTCCAGATGATTCCATGCGCATGCAAACC